>PVJS01059272.1:0-11559 GCA_004027185.1 Glis glis | reverse complement strand
CCCCGGTACTGCAAAAAAAAAAAAAAAAAAAGAAAGGACAGCATTCAAGTCCTGCAGTTCTCAAGTGTATGTGTGTGTGTGTGTGTGTGTGTGTGTGTGTGTGTATGGTGCTAGGGATTGAACCCAGGGGCATTCTGCCTCCGAGCTACACCCCCAGCCCTATTTTATTTTATTATTATTTTTTTGCAGTACTGGAGATTGAACCTGGGGGCATTCTACCTCCGAGCTACACCCCCACCCTATTTTATTCTTTATTTTGAAACAGGGTCTCACTAAGTGGCAGAAGGCCTCACTAAGTTACTGAGGCTGGCCTTGAACCTGCGATCCTCCTGTCTCAGCCTCCCAAGTACCGGGATTACAAGCATGCATCACCACGCCCGGCTCCTATTTTATTTTTTATCGTTTTTTTATCCTATTTATTTTTTATCTCACTAAGTTGCTGAGGGCCTTGCTAAATTGCTGAGGCTGGCCTTGAACCTGTAATCCTCCTGTCTCAGCCTCCCAAGTGCTGGGATTACAGATGTGCACCACCACACCCAGATAATTCTCAATTTTTTTTCCCCAGAACATAACCCATTTTCTGGCAAGGCATGAGATGGGAGGCCTTGCCTACTTTATCATTGCTGATGGACAAGTTACACCAAAAGGCATAAGTGCAGGAACTGACAACAGGAAGCTCAGAGGAGAAGCTTTAAGACTTCTAAGCACAGATCCAAGCAGCAAGAAGTAAGCACACATAAGTGTCACTCAGGATCAGCTGTGAGACTCTCGGGCTCACTCTGGGGTAACTGCAGGAGATGGAGGTGGGTGTGCAGGCTCCTGCGAGGGCCTCCCAGCGCGCTCTCACCAGCGCAGAATTGCTCAGGACCTCACCGCTCCTCGCCCTGCAGGCCTGGCCCGCTGCTTTGATCCCTGTCCTGGCATGCTTCTTCACTCGTTCGGTACTCCCGTCTGGGTTAGCCCTCCAACGAGGCCCCCCCATCCCAACCACCCCCAAATCCTGTTGCTTTCCATCCCCATCCTAATGCTCCCAAAAGTGTTCTAGAGAGAGCCTGCCGTCTCTCCCAGGTCTGTGCTGCTGACAGTAGCGAGGGCTGGATCCCACTGGTGTTCCGGAGCGGCCACACTGGTCTTTGATGCACGTTTCCCATGAGTGTGTCACAATGAGTTGTATCAAATGTTTGTTTATGTCAACAGGTATTAAGTCCATTGTGTTTGCTTTAACCGCCAAGCCTTTTATCCGGATGAGGGGAAGAAAAGCAAGTTAATTTAACATAATTTGTCTCTGAAAACCCTATGTTTACTTTTTTAAAAACCCCTGTATTTCCTCAATGGCATAATGTGTAGTGCCGGGGTGCACCGCCTGGCCTAAAATAACCACTGCCGCGTGACTGGGAGCTACGTCGGGTGGGAGTCAGGAGGCAAAGTTCTGGTCCTGCTCCTGGGCCCCGTTTGGGCCTCTTGAGGACTCTGGGTTTTCCTGGCCTCGTTTGTAAATGGGGCAGGGCTTCGCTGGCTACTAGAGCATCTTGCACCCCCTGCCAGGGCCCTCCTGCGCCTGAGGGCCGAGCCAAGAATGGGTGCTCCCCCAAAGCCAGGCTGCACCCGCCCATTACAATGTTAGTGTCTATGTCTCTGGCTGAATTTTCGGATCCCTGTCCCATTCCCCTGTGTCCCTCTGGTCTGCATCCCTCCAGTGTTCAACTCATTCTCCTCCCTGCAGCCAGAATAGTCTTTCTAAAATGTCCTCTGAAAGGCCGGGCGTGGTGGCGCACGCTTGTAATCCCAGCACTTGGGAGGCTGAGACGGGAGGATTACAGGTTCGCAGCCAGTCTCAGCTACTTAGTGAGGCCCTCCGCAACTTCGTGAGACCCAGTTTCAAAATAAAGTATAAAAAAATAGGGCCGGGGGTGTAGCTCAGAGGTAGAACGCCCCTGGGTTCAATCCCCGGTACTGCAAAAAAAATAATAATAAAATAAAATGTCAGAGGACATTTTCTACTTGGAATGCTCCAGCGGTTCCCCGCTGCCTGCCTAGGAGCGCCTCATGCTCTTGCCCCGGCCCAGCTCTCAATTCCCTTCCCCCTCATCACAGTCCTTGGTAACCCCCAGAACACCCTAGCTGATCATTGCACAGAGGTTGTCCCTTTGTTCCAAATGTCCTCTCACTCCCTCTCTGTCTGGCCAGCTCCTACCTGTCCTTCAGGACTCAGCTCGGAATCACCCCCTGCAGGAGCCTCCTCTAATCTTTTCCCCCAAACACTCGCTGAAGTCCCTTTCCGTGGTACTGTAAAGCCCTGCTCACTTGCAGTCTCCCCCAGTCTCAGTCCCATAATGGTAGGGACCATCTCTTGTTCATCGTTTCCACAGCCCCAGTATTTGTCTATTTCTTTAATCCACTATTTGGCATTTATGTTTATTTTATTTATTTATTTATTTATCTATTGTGGTACTGGGGATTGAACCCAGGGGCATTCTACCTCCCAGCTACACCCCCAGTCCGATTTTTTATTCTTTATTTTGAAACAGGGTCTCTCTAAGTTGTGGAGGGCCTCACTAAGTAGCTGAGGCTGGCCACGAACCTGGGTCCTCTGGTCTCAGCCTCCCAAGTACTGGGATTACAAGCGTGCGCCACCATGCCCGGCTACTATTTGGCATTTAGTAGTCACTCAATAAATATTTGTGGAATTAATGTAAACCAATTATCTCAGGTGAATTGAAAACTTTGGTTTTTCCATCTGTCTTTGATGAATAACAAATGGGAAATTTTTAATTATTTCATTAACATATTAATTTGCTAAAAACAAATAAAAATAGACATTGACTTAAGGTGGAGTTACCAATTCACCTCTGGAGGCCAAAGCCAAACGAGGAAAATAGAGATGTGCATGACTGCCTTGGAAAACCTTGCTACAAAACCTCTTTGTCCCTCAACCTCGAGAGTCACCTTTTCTCCTTTTCATACAGTTCCTGGAAGCTGGAGCGCCAAGGAGGGCCCACTCTGGGAAAGCAGCAGGCCCCGTCTCCCAGCATCACCATGGTGTGCAGGAAGCAAGTCTCACTCTGCCCAAGGAGCCTCGCCACGCCACGCCACGTGTCCTGCGCAGCAGGCACCTCCTGCCTGAAGCTGCTGGTCCTTCTGAGAGCAGGACAGGCCTCCTCCGTTCCACCCACAGGTCATGTAGCTGATCTAGTCGCATGTTAAGGATTGTGAAATCATTTAAAAAGTTAAGGCAAGCTAAACGAACCATTTCATTTAAGTGACACCAGTTCTGAGTCAACCTTTATAGACACAAGGAGGTGGCAGCTAGCATTTGTACCTTCCTGGTTGGCTTAAATCAAATACTTGGCAGATCACTGCAAAACTTGCTCCTTAAAGGAATGGTTTTGCAAACTGAAAGAATAGCACCTAAATTTCTTTATTACAAATACTTGTAATGCTGACACAACACTACCAAGAAGGGTATGTGACCTGTGAATTGTCTGAAAGTTGGGAAAAGCTGTAGTTCAAAATCTAAAATGAAGTCAGGTATGGTGTCATACACCTGTAGTGCCAGTAATTGGGAGGCTGAGACAGGAGGTTCACGGGTTCAAGGCCAGCCTCAGCAACTTAGCAAGGCCCTCAGCAACTTAGACTTTGTTTCAAAATAAAAAATAAAATAGGGCTGGGGGTATAGCTCAGAGGTAGACTGCCCCTGGGTTCCATCCCTAGTACAAAAAAAAATCTAATATGATTCCCCATCATTCCTGTATGCTGCTGGTCAGGGCTCATGCCAGCCATTATTTTTACATCTTCTTTCTTCCATTGTTTTCACTATTTGTTGAAACGAATCATTCAGCCCCTTTCTGTGTATTCATAGCATCGAACACCATCTAACACAGTGCTTCTCAGGATTTGTGAAACAACGACCACGTTTTATTGCTTCTACTTGGAATTAGAGATGCAAAAATGTAGGGAAAGTGGGCATCTTGGAAACAATACAAGAGGGTCTTCGACCATGGTAGGAGCTGCCTCTCTAGTGGCCCATGGCGTGGCCCTGGAAGAGCCTGCCGGTAGCTCCTGGGCTCCAGGACACAGCTGGCACCTGTACTCTGGGGTTTACCTGCAGGGGAACACAACAACCCAACAGGTTCCCTCAGGGACTGTGGGGCCTGCAGAAAGAGTCTCCCCCATTCTCTTCCTCATGGAAAACCAGACTTTCCAGTCCCTGCCTGGAGCCGCCTTCACACGCTAATGCTTTGAATTCAGCCCTTTTGCTTTAAAACTTTCTTTTGGGTGAGTTCACAGGGAACCACAGGCTCCTCTCTTCTGGTTCTGGGCCCTGTGTGGGGCTAGGCATATGCAGCTCAGGACCCTAAAAGTCCAGCCCAGAGTTGCTTCCCAGGCTTAGCCCTCCATTCCTGAACCCTAACCCAGGCTTTGGCCTCCATGGCCTGGACAGGGAAGCAGAGAGGGCGCCTGCTCCCCGCGAGAGCAGCTGCGTGACAGAGGCGGCCACACACCTGAACCATACATGCCAAGAAGGCACCAGGATCATTAGGTCTGACTTCACCCTGGTCTCATGGACAAAACTAGAGAGAACATTCTGGCCAGTGAACGTTGTGAGCATTGTGTGTTTTGTAAAATCCCTTTCTTTCTCAAGAAGGAAATGCTTTCTGTGGATTCAGAATATAGGAGAACCTGCTGGCTGCAAAAGCTCACAGCTCAGAAAAGTGTGAAGAAGCTGAACCTTTCCTAACAACAGTAGAACTCTCTGTTCATACGAGACGTTTCCCACACATAAGCCAATTTCACGGTGTGGTGAGGGCAAGGAGAATGAAAATGGCGATTGGCCTCATGTCAGCCTCTTTCGGTGGATGATTTTATTTGATCCTCACCACACCTATTTGAGAACATACCAGAATCACCTGGAAGTCTTGCTAAAACTACGGCTGGGTCACCCTCCGAGTTTCTGATTAGTAGGTAGGCCTGGAATGGGACTAAGAATTTGCCTTTTTTTTTTTTTGATGGTACTGAGGATTGAACCCAGAGACATTCTACCTCCAAGCTACACCCCCAGCCCTATTTTATTTTTATTTTGAAACAGGGTCTCGCTAGGTTGATGAGTCTCACTACTTGCTGAGGCTATCCTCGAACCCATGATCCTCATGTCTCAGCCTCCCAAGTACTAGGATTACAAGACATGCGTCACCACGCCCGGCAGAATTTGCCTTTTAACAGCCACACATGGTGCCCTGATGTAGCGGAAGCTGCTGGTCCAGGGATCACACTTTGAGAACCACCAAGGTAGATGCCGATACTCTTATTTTGTAGCTAAAGGACTGAGGCTTAGGGAGGTCAAGGTACTTTCCTCAGACCAGCCAGTCCAAAAGTGGCCTCGCAGATATTTTTCCCCGGAGGCCTGCCTGGTTCTGGGGATCTATACTTTCTAGTTCTTCCTTCTAGTCTTCTGCCCCCCTTTCTCTCAATGCCATGCCACCTGCCTTCAAGAACTGATAGCAGTGTCCCTATCCATTTGACTTAGTTGGTAAGGCAGCTGTGAGCACTAACACGCAGGCGTTTTGGCAGCTACAGGCCAAGATCGTCCAGAGGAGTGAAATAATTACAAATGGGTGGGCCACATCTAAACAGACGCTAGATGTCCCAACTTTAATTAGAAGCAACTGAAACTGCAGAGCATGATGGCACACACCTGTAATCCCAGTGACTTGGGAGGCTGCGGCAGGAGGATCTCAAGTTCAAGGCCAACCTGGGCAACTACACAAGACCCTGGCTCAAAATAAAAAATAAAAAGAACTGGAGATGTGGCTCAGTGGTAAAGTGCCCCTGGATTCAATTCCCAGTACCGCCTCCCCTGAAAAAAGGAGTAACTAGAACTATAGCCCAGATTTAATAAATGATAGAGAGTTGTATTTCTCCTCAAGGGAAAGGATTCAGTTCCCTGGTATAAAAAACATGTCTGGCCTTTTCTTGCTCTCAAAGAGCACTTTGGGCCCCATATTCATCCTAGGATGGTGGCTGGGAGTGGGGGAGAAGGCACTGGGGGGTGGTGTCACCTGAGAAGGGACCGAGGAGTTCCCAGAGAGAGGAGGAGGGGACTCAGCTCAGGACCAACAAGGTCATCGGCTTAGGTGACGGAGAAGAATTTCAGCACGCGCCAGAGACACAGAGAGAGAGACTTATCTAAGAAATCAAGGAGTAGCCAATCCAGGGAGAACGTGGGCCATCTTAGAGCAAGAGACCCCTTGCAGGGTTCCTGGCTCCTTTTTTTTTTTTTTTTTTTTTTTTTTGCGGAACTGGGGATTGAACCCAGGGGCATTCTACCTCCAAGCTACACCCCCAGCCCTATTTTTTTTTTTATTCTTTATTTTGAAACAGGGTCTCACTAAGTTGCGGAGGGCCTCACTAAGTAGCTGAAGATGGCCGCGAACTCAGATCCTCCAGTCTCAGCCTCCCAAGTACTGGGATGACAAGTCCGCGCCACCACCCCCGGCTCCCGGCTCCTTTTTTAAAAGAAAGTGGGTGAAGGTTGAGTTTGGAAATCTGTGTAAAGATGACATCGGTCTGGAGATCACACGATGTTTGTGGTCTAGATCCTCAGGCTGACATGGTCTCCTTATCTGATCAATCGATAACTCTGGAACATCCCTAAGGTATAGGTTTCTCAAGATATCGTATCTCTCTTGCTTCAACTACTTATTGGGGGAGGGGCGGTTAACTAACAGTGCACACAGTAATTATTACAAGTGAGTGGATTCCCAGAAACTTTAAGATTATGAGTAAAATCTGTAGACTTTGGGAGTGACAGGCCTGGGAGGAAGACCTGGCTGGGAAAGTGAAAGTATGAGAAACTTTAGCACAAGGCTTCTATATTAAAGTCATATTTTTGCCAGGCGTGGTAATGCACACCGGTAATCCCAGTACTTGGGAGGCTGAGATAGGAGGATCACAGGTTGGAGGCCAGCCTCAGCAACTTAGCAAGACTCTCAGCAACCTAGAGAGACCCTGTTTCAAAACAAAAATATAAAAAGGGGATATAGCTTGGAGGTAGAATGCCCCGGAGGTCAATCCCCAGTACCACACACACAAAATATTTTTTTTCCCTTGTCCTTTTTATTTTTTCTATCCTACGTCATTTTGAGTTGGCTAAGATTTTTCACCTTTGAGAAAGATAAGAGTCCTTAATTACATCAACCTCCTAATCTCATGTGCCCCCTAACTGCCATTTCAATGCTCCCTTTGGCTCCAAGGTTTATTCTTTATTCTGCAATTCTAGTGTGAGGTCACACTAGAATAGGAAACAGAGTTTCCTCCCAGCCTCCGTCCAGGTGTTCCAATTCCAGTTCTGAGTGTCTCAGAAGGGGTTGGAAAGGCTGTTCAGAGCCTGGGGCAGTTGGCTGGAAGCAACTTGGGCCTGCAGGACCGGAGGGACTTGGGCAGGAGTTTGCCCCAGTGGAGAAGTCCACACTGACTTCCAAGGGAAATCCTTTATGATGGAGATGGAGAATCTCTTGTCTGGGAGAGGAGCAGGGACAGCAGTGTGAGCAGTGCCTGGCAGAGCCTGGGTCACATCAGCCACAGAGGGGAAGATGGGCAGGAGGACCCTTGAGCGACTGCAGGCAGCGCCATCACCCCCAGCCGAGCCCCCATCTTTCCCTGCACAGGATGGAGGGGCTGGCCTCGGGGGTGCCCTGTGGGGTGGTGACTAAGGGACGGGGGGACTCACTCCCCCTCCAGGAAAGGCTCTGCCTCCATGTGCCCCTGCCATCCATCGCCTTTAAGGTTTGTCTTACTTGTCCCGGATCTGTAGCGAACAGTGGTGTTTGTCTATTTCAGAACTAGCTCACATCCAGGAAGCACCAAACCAATGTCTGACACTATTGGGGTGGAGCAACACCCCAATTCACTGCTCACATACGGTTTCCTGGGCCATCAGTCCCAACACAGGTATTCTTTAATAGTTACCCTGTTGTTTCAAACACACTGGGTTTATTATTATTATTATTATTTCCTAGGAGAGTACTAAAAAAAAAAGTCAGGGTAAGGATGAATCCCCAGCCAGCTGGAACTTTTTCACTCTGGTATTAAATTTCATATACATACAAACAAGTACATGCATCATAAGCCAACAGCTTGATGAGTTTTTAAACTGACTTTAGCAGGCTGGAGTTTGTCCCTTGGCTCACATGACAGCCTGACTTGCAGTCACCCTGCAGCTGGGAGCGGGAGGCTGCGGCTCCACAGGACTGACCGGCTGCATTTGGGGGAGAGGGCCCAGGTCGCATCATCCTCTCCTCTCTCTCACAATCGAGCCTCAGCAACTCCAAACCCAGCAGACACCCAGCTGCGGCTCCAGACACCCAGGAGGAGCACGGGGGCAGAGCTGCCCCACGTTGGCCGACAATCTTCCTCTCTCTCTCTTTTTTTTTTTTTTTTTTTTTTGCGGTACTGGGGATTGAACCCAGGGGTGTTTTACCTCTGAGCTACACTCCTGGCCCTATTTTTTTTATATACTTTATTTTGAAACCGGGTCTCACGAAGTTTCGGAGGGCCTCACTAAGCAGCTGAGGCTGGCTGCGAACTCAGATCCTCCGGTCTCCGCCTCCCAAGTACTGGGATTACAACCGTGCGCCACCACACCCGGCGGTCTTCCTCTCTTTGGGGGGCCACCCGTGAGGTCAGCCTGGTGACTGCTTGTGTGGGTGGCATGGGTGTAGAATTCCCTTCCCACATACTTCCAGAAGTCCCACCATGTGCTCCAGACAGCGGGAAGCCCTGGAGCAGGATGACTCAGCCATGCCTACGTGCACAGAAGCTGAGCTCTGTGCCCTGGAAAAACCAGCACATACCACCAGGTTGAACTTGTCCATGCTTAGAAACCACTTCCCCCAGCACCTGCGCTGGCCCTCTGTTTACCTGTGTGACTCTGAGTACAGGTGCCAGCCCGGACCTGTTTGCCTTTGGAGCTGTCCTCCACACGTCCCCACTGAGGACTGAGCATACCATGTGTCCATGTCACTAAGAAGAACCGATTCTTTTGGTGCCCACCCCACGCACGCCCATGCATCCTTAGACTCTGCCCTCTGCTTCCTCAGCAAAAAGCTGTTCTAATTGTGCAGGGCAGGAGGACAGAGGGGGCCAGGACTAGTGTTGGGGTGAAATGCCTGGGCTGATGCAGCTGCACAGAGGCCCTGCAGGGAGAACACTGTCAGCAGTGGCAGTAAAGCTTTCAGTGACGCTCTGTAACCATCCCCTTCTGCCTGGGGGGCTAAAGCGAAGAGAGGCAGAGAGTCCTGTAGAGACTTGATTCCTATCTCCACTATACCTGGGAGGCCAGTAGAAGAGGAGGAACAAGTTACCTCTGACTCAGTGAGAAGGATCTCAGGAACCATCTGCTCAGTGACCCTCTAACAGCATGATCATCACAGGGGGGACCTGTTAACAAGGCAGGGTTTGGGGCTCCCCTCTCCCCTAGGTCTCGGACGAGGCGCTGACATCTGCATTTTTGGAAAGCATTTCAGGTGATTCTGATGTAGATGACCCCAAGTCATAGTTTGAGAAACACTGACCTAGATAACCCACCCTCCCAAGGGTCACAGATGGGGAAAGTGGGGCCCAGGGGGCTTAAATGGCTTACTGAGGGTTACACAGAGGAAGGCCCAGAATTCGAGTCCCAGTCTGTTTCCATGAAACACACACACACACACACACACACACACACACACACACACACAGCCTGCCCGAGGGGCCTGCATCCAAGCTCTTCCTTCGTGGGGTCTCTCGCCCAGCCCTCTCCTTCCCTCTTCCCGCCATCACTGTAAACGGGGTGTGAAGACACAGAACAGGGTTCCTAGAAAGGTCACACACCTTCCTGCCTCCCTCTCATCTGCCCCATCTACCACCGAGTTACTCTTCCTAAACCACAGGTTTACTCCCTGCCCCTCCACGTGCAGAACAAGGCGGGAGACAGCTGGGTACCCTCCATGCCTTCCCATTTGACCCGACCTCTCTTTCTGACCTTCGAGCCCATTACTCTCCATACACCCTCTCCACATGCTTCCCTCAAATCCACCTTGCTCTGTCTTGCCTCTGCTCAGGTGATGCCATGGCCAGCTCAGCAGCAGCACTGCTTCCCCCTCACTGAAGAGTCCCAAGGCCTGGGTGAAAGGCTGCTTCCTCCAGGAAGCCCCCTAAGCCCTCTGAGTGATCCGAGCACTGAACCATGTATTTATTACATCGTTACAACCTATCGCATTCTGCTTTGAATTGTGAACTTAAGTAATTCCCGGCTACAGACCACAGCCTGCCGGACTAATTACCCACCCACGTAGCAGTGTGCTTGGCACATAATAGGTACATAAGGGACATTAGTAATGGAGCTACGCAGCGCCACAGCCGAGGGGACCTTCGCCCAGAGGCAGGTCGGGTCAGTGACTTTTCTGCGCCTCCCAGGCTAGTGAACCTCCCCAGGCTAACCTTTGCAAGTCAAGGCTAGGTCATTCACTGGATAAGGTTTCCACTGTTGTAACCAACTTCCCTGAATGTCACCGGCCCACAGCCATGGCATCTCATGGCATTAACTTTAGCGGCATACCTGTGCTTGCTCCAAATGCTACCTGAGCTGGTGTGGTCAGCTCCACCCTCCTGATTTTCAAGACAGTGTATCCTGTGCATCTTCTACGACTGTGCCCCATCAGACCAGTGTTAATCTTCCTGCACTTGCCAGAGGACCAGGTGCCCGGCTTCCATTCCCACTCCAGCCAGTGACATTGCCAACTCACCGCGATCACGCAGCTGAGCCCCCTTGGCGCTGCCTGTCTTGCAGGCTCGCCAGCGGCAGCTAACATGCTCCTGGCCCAGTCCCCCAGAAACCCTGGGGCACACTCAGTGCTCCTCTCTCTCCATTCAAGATAAGCATCCCTTTTTCCCTAAGGACCAACCGTCATTGCAAACATTGCAACAGGAAGTTAATTTCAGATACACTGACAGCTTCAGTTCTAGGGCCTGAGCCAAACTTTCAGAAAGGAGACCTTTATTCTTTGTGTATTGTTGGATAAATGTCCTGTGAGGAGGAAAGGCTCTCTCCTGCCCAGGGTTGTACCTAGAAGTTTGGTGAAATCCCTGTAGGAATCTGGAAGCCTTAACACTGAGGCTCAAAGTTCAAGCACACAGAGCAGGCTACGAGGAAGTGCAGCATGCCACCGTCCCGAGCCACCATTCTGTAGAGAAGCCTTTGTCCACTCCTTCAACACCACCAGCCCAGCTTTTCTAACCCCCAAACATAACCTCCACCAAGCGTGGAGTTTCTGGGTTTCTCGTTAAATGTTGCCATCTCTTCAAAAAATATATTTAAAATCTGTACCATATGACCCGGCTATACCACTACTGGGTATCAAACCAAAGGGATTGAAACCAGAAAACTACAGTAATATATGCATACCCATGTTCATAGCAGCACAATTCACAGTGGCCAAATCATGGAACCAACCTAGGTGTCCATCAACAGATGAGTGGATTACAAAATTGTGGGAAATACACACAATGGAATTCTACTCAGCA
>PVJS01059271.1:0-11563 GCA_004027185.1 Glis glis | reverse complement strand
CACACACACACACACACACACACACACACACACACAGGCACAAATATCTATGGTGTTTATTTTATGACAGACATTATGCTAAGTGATTTGGAAGGACTGTTTGGTCTTCAAGAGCTTCTTTGTAAGTCCCATAATTTCCCCATTTTACAACTGAGGCTCAGAGCACCCCAAAACTTATCACCATTGTTGTCCTAAGCAAACATGAGAATGGGCTGGGTCCTACTTGACACCTCATCTGAAGATATTCTTTTTTTTTTTCTTGGTACTGGGGGGGATTGAACCCAGGGGCATTCTACCTCTGAGCTATACCCCCAGTTCTATTTTTTTTTTCTGAAACAGGGCCTCACTAAGTTTCTAAGGGCCTCGCTAAGTTGCTGGGGTTGGCCTGGAACCTGCAAACCTCCTATCTCATTCTCCCAAGTACTAGGATTACAGGTGTGCACCGCCATGCCTGGCCTATCTGAAAAGTTTCTCCACACAGCTGTACAGACTCCTTACGAAGGTGTTGGGTTACTAAAGCCACATAAAAAGATGTGAATGAGTGTATTACATAAAGGAGTTTGGCAAATATTAAACTTTCACCTTCTAAGCCCCCAAATAGATAAATGACTTCTGAAAGAAATCTTTGCAAAACATTGCCTACTACCCAAATTTCAGAACCTTTCATTTCAAATTGAAGGTATAGCAGGCCCCATGTCTACTCACTGTTATAATTTTTAAAGTCCTCTATCATTTTATATAATTATTATATATGATAATTACATGCATATAATTAAAATATTTTGTAAGATCCATTGTCAAATCAGTGCTTCTCACTTTAATTTTCCTTATCTCGTAGGTGTCCCTCCTACTCAAGGGTTCTTTCCCCCAACAGTGACATATTCCTGGACTCCCCAGAGATGGAGAAGCGGTAGATAATACCGCAAGTAACAGCAAACATCAGGGCACCCCACCCCAATTTTCTCTGTTATTCCTCATGCTCTTGATAGTCTACAAGAATAAAAGAAGCTTGGATCTTATTTAAAAGTTACATCAAAACCAATCATTTTTAAAGGGCAAATCAATTTTATGATGTAGAAGTTCATTCCAGATTTACAAGAGGAAACTCTACTTAACTAAACTTAAAGTTCACGGTCGTAATTATGAAGATCAATATTGCTTCTCTTGCACCTTGCATTCAGAATAGAAAACTCAGAAGAGTTAGTTAGTGCAAATGCTTTATTTACCCAGAAACTGCTAATCGGGCAAACCCGATCTATTCCAGAAGCAGCCAAGAAGGTATAGATAAAGATGTCTGATCATCCAAAAGAGAGTTCTGGAAATCCAGCACACAATGCCTATAGAGGCCGGGCAGATGCTGCTACTGGGTCAAGAAGGTTGGAAGACAACGGGAATATTCGGGACCAAGGTTGTGGCATCTAACGTGGTCAACAGATACTCCACACTGGGGCTTTGGGCTATGTAGGAATCCTAGACCAAAGTCCTAGGCTTTTTCAACTTTCAAACCAAAATAGGGCTTCCGGATGTTTCAGGCAACACTTCTTCTTATTTTAAGAGATTGTGTGGGCCAAGAAAGAGAAGTCTACCATGTAAGACCCAACACCTGGACACAACCTAAACCAGGCAATGACTTCCAACTCTGCTGGTTTCCCTCCCGCACATCTACAAAGAAGACTAGGAAAGAGAAGCGACTCCCCCAAAGTCAGAAGTTCTGAAAGAGACAGATCGGAAAGAGATCCTTGGTCTCTTCCAAACCTCATGCCCTCCATATTTATGTTACAGCCGCCATAAATGACAACTGATGGGGTTTTCTTGGCTGATGTTCTTCTAGCACATCGTGGCAAGCCCAGGACGGGGCCCTCCTCTGGGAAGTAAGTAAACAAGTAGGAATGCAGATTACAACGTGCCCTGAGCTCGCCTCCATCCCTGGGTCAATCTTAGCTGCTTTAGTTCCCCCTCTGAAATGATCATTCCTACTGAAACGCAGCCTTTCAGCAACAGAAAAGGGAAGTCCACTCAGGTGCTCTACCTGTGTGAACCACACTTGGAGAATCACTGTTTATCCTTATTGAAACATGAACTGAGGAAAAAGAACAGGTTTAGTAAGTCAAACGGATGATGTTTTTTCTCAAAGTGTTTTTCAGATGTGTGGTAAAGTGCCAAGATTTTTACCTCCCATCTCATTACCACTCAATGAAAATTCACGCTTCCCCTGCACGTTGCATTTCATGATCTCTAAGCACTGAGAGAGCCATCAATGCACATTGAGAACATCTTCCATCCGAACATTCTCCAAAGGTAACCTTCCTGGGCTACCACCTCCCTCCCCCAAACCAGAACAGAAGCCAAGTGACTCAGATCACAAACGGCAAAGCACAAAATGTCAGAGAGCTTCTACCTCAACTTGTCCCCCGACTGACAAGGTGACAGGAGAAATCAAAGGTTTGGGAAAGTGACTAGCTCAGGGTCAAATGGAAAGTCTGGGTTCCAAGGACTAGAACTCACTTTGGCTATTAGGCCAGATGTCCCACCTCTACTTTTATGTTACAGTGCAGCGACTATAAGTAGAGTCTGGGCTCTGAGCTCAGATAAACCAGCGTTCAAGTTATGATGCTAATTTGTAACCTTGAGCAAGTTATTTAACCTTGTGTATACCTGGGCTTCCTCGTTAGCAAAATGAGGATCGTAATAGTGCCTACCTGAGCGATTTATGATGCAGAGACACGTTGTGCATGGAGTCAGACCCAAGGATGTATCCAATAAATGTTAACAATTTATTGTCACGGGAAGGAAAGTATGTTATAAACTGTAAACTGTCATTTGAATGTTATTTATTACTGCAACCTAATATTTGTAATGCAGTAATGTACCTTCCTATGTAAATCTATTCTTACTTATACATCATAATAGCATTTGGACAGTTAAAAAGTAACCTATAAAGCCATCTTGTTCCTCATCTTTTATAATAAAAGAAATGCAAACTGCTCCCATAATCGCTTCTAATATTCCCACATATGACGATCCAGACCCAGACAGTAAATGTTTCCTTGCACGAAGCTACAGATTTGTCAAGAAGACAAATGGCCTTCTGTGACAACATTTATCCAAAACAAAATTGAAAGGTACACTGTAATAAAAATAGATATTTGCTCTCTGTCCTCCAGTTCCTGGCACAGAACTGAAAACCCTTGGAATCTCTAGAGTGGAAGGAGTAGAGTAACTTTTGTTTTTGTTTTTTTTGTTTTGTTTTTTTTTTTGCGGTACCAGGGATTGAACCCAGGGGCATTCTACCTCCGCGCTACACCCCCGGCCCTATTTTTTATACTTTATTTTGAAACCGGGTCTCACGAAGTTGCGAAGGGCCTCACTAGGTAGAGAGAGACAGGGGGAGAGAGAGAGAGAGAGAGAGAGAGAGAGAGAGACCGCGTGCGCGCGCGCTGAGACTAGCTGCGAACCCAGATCCTCCGGTCTCCGCCTCCCAAAGTACTGGGATTACAAGCGTGCGCCACCACGCCCGGCAACTTTTGTTATTTTTAAGGAGCCCCTTTAGACCCTACCTGAGTTTAAGCTAGTGACGTGGCTCATGGTAAGCCCCACAGACAGCCTCCGGGGCCCAGGAGGGGGGCTTGTCACCAAAGAATCCACATATGCTTAGCGAGTAGCAACTTTCAGGCCTACTCTCCAATTTCTGGGGCTAGGAAAGGAATCGGAGACTGAGTTTGATCGCATAGACATGACTTATGCAATTGCTGGCTAAGTAATTACATGTCAACCGAAGCTCAGAAACACTGAGGCTTGGAGAGCTTCCCAGCTGGGGAGCGCAGGGGCAGTGGGGAGAGCGGCGCGTCTGAAGGGGTATGCAAGCTCCGTGCCTCGTCTTCACCCCCATCTCTTGCCCTTTGCAACTCTTGCATTTGGTTTTCCCAAGTTAGATCTTTTGCAGTAAAACTATTTTTATAAGTATAGCTCTTTCCCGGGTTCTGCGAGCCATCCTGGCAAATTATCTGAGCTAAAGGGTTGAGCGCATGGGAACTTTCAAATGGGTCATCAGCTGGGCAGGCGGGCAGGCGTGCAGGCGGCTTGGGGACAGCCAGGGCTTGTGGGCTGGGCTTGTGGGCTGCCTTTTAACCTGCGGGGTCTCTGCTCACCCAGGGGGTGTCAGAAGTGAACCGAGACACAGAACCCCAGCTGGTGTCAGAGAATTGCTGCTGGAAAAACACAAAGCTTGGCCTGCTTTGGTTCCGAGCATCCTCCCCATGGTGCAAAGCGGACTGGGGATGAGTTCTGAAGTGCTTCTACCTCTTCTTGTGATTTCCAGATGCCCCAACTGGGGCAAAAGGAGAGGCTGTCTGCCCCCACATCCCCGAGAGCTGTGTCTGAGACTATGAGATCCAAGGACCCCAAATGATCCTTGTTCATATGATCATATGAAGCCGGGCGTGGTGGCGCACGCTTGTCATCCCAGTACTTGGGAGGCTGAGACAGGAGGATCCAGGTTCGCGGCCAGCCTCAGCTGCTTAGTGAGAGCCTCCACAACTTAGTGAGACCCTGTTTCAAAATAAAGAATAAAAAAATAGGGCCGGGGGTGTAGCTCAGAGGTAGAATGCCCCTGGGTTCAATCCCCGCCAAAAAAAACCCAAACAAATATATGATCATATGATGAGGGAAAATTAAAGAGTTTTGAAAGAAACCTTGGTGGCTAACTAGGGACTTTATATGTTTTGTGTTGTCCCTGGTTTTAGCAAACCGTTCTAGTTGTAAACAGAGAGATGAGTTTATTCCTGAGGTGTGGTAGAGGGACAAAGTTCTACTGGTGAGCCAGGTAGCTGGAAGGCAGTGTGGGGGTCGGACTGGATCCCCAAGTTCCACGCAGGGTTCTGCCCTTTACAGTCTGAATGGCCTCACCAAGGCCCTACGAGGGAGTCGTCTTCTCTGCCGCACAGTGAGGAAGTTGTATGGATTCTGGGAACGTGTTCTAGGAGATCCCTGTGGGAAAGCCAACCAGTATGCTTGCAAAGGTAGTGTAGGTTGTACCAGGGCTGACAATTCAGAAAATCTGGGTCTGGGACTTTGGAATCTACATGACTAACAAACCCCCTCAGGCAACTTTGATGGCCATAAAAACCAGCATTGCAAATCTGGACTCTTTTCATTCTATTAAACCATTTTAGAGCTTCGATTCCATCATATCCTCTAAGTGTGAAACAGGTTATCAGTTTGCCAACAGCACTCAAAAAAGCAAACATCATATGTTCCAGTGTTAATAAGTCTTGCTAAGTAAGGCCGGTTACCACAACGTGCCAGTCTAGATAATTCTCTCTCCCGATCCCCTCAAACCTCTTGGTATAACTTTATCTTTGTAAGAGTTTCTTTTGGCTGGGCGTGGTGGCGCACGCTTGTAATCACAGTACTTGGGAGGCTGAGACTGGAGGATTGGGGTTCGCGGCCAGCCTCAGCTACTTAATGAGGCCCTCCACAACTTAGTGAGACCCTGTTTCAAAATCAAGAATAAAAAACAGGGCTGGGGGTGTAGTTCGGAAGTAGACTGCCTCTGGGTTCAATCCCTAGTACCGCAAAAAAAAAAAAAAAATTTAAACAGTGAATCCCCCCATGGATTCAATCCCCGGTTCCACCAAAAAAAAAAAAAATGAATTTCTTTTGTGTGAGGTTTTAACATCACGGCATTAATTCGTCTACACAGTTCTAGCCTCAGAAGCACATCTCTCTCCCGACTGCATACCAAGCCCACCACAGTCTTTTTGACTGAGGGTATGATTCCAGGCAATGAGCAAATACGCTTATTGGAGGAGTCAATGCTACGACGCGTTATTTTAACCATCACAGAAGCGCTCCTTAGAGTAACAGAGGAATTTAGGTGCTTCTGATGTAGTTCAAAACGCGAACGCTCTGAACCCAAAGGTTAGTACTGACCCCTCGAATCCATCTCCTTCAAAGGACATCGGCTGTTGCAAAGTTTCAGAGCCTCCCTTCTCGTTTTCCCTCTCGCCCTCTCCCTCCTCCCTGGTCTTTCATGTAGTATCTGGGCCGCCATCTGAGGCACTTAGCGGAGCTCATTGGCTTCTTCATTTTCATCTTAAATACTTGGCTCCCACACTGACCTCTTTCTACTTTAAACAATTTGGGAACCGTCTCAAACTGACATGTTGGGAAAACACAGAATTCCTTAAATTATCTGCCGGATTTGCATTCCCATTTCCCTCATTGAAGCGGTTACTAAACTGATACTTCAATGCACAGACCCAAGCTACATGTCACTTGCAAGATAATTTAAGGTAACCGAAATGTAATTGGAAAAAAACAAACATTAGGTTCGCCAGAAATGCTGTAACGGATAACTTAGAACCAAGGTCGTCGAAATGATACTATTCTCTAATGCTCATTCTTACAGAAGATTCCAAGGCAAACCAACTGCTCTTAACCTCTGATTTGTTTTTATTAGCAATAACTTTCTACATGGTAGTTACAGGAGACAGACTCTCTGAAGGTGAGTTCTAGCCCTTTGAGGGGATGAGTAGGGTAGAGGCCCTTTGGACTTTAAGAAAAGGATCAAAGCTACAGATAATGAAAGGAAGGGAGGGAAGGAGGGAGAGAGGGAAGAGGAAGAAAGGGAACGGAATGGTAGTGACATCTTCACATATGAACATGACATTATTTGAACTGTTTCCTTCTTCAATCCACCTCCTTTCCCCCTCTCTGCCTCCTCCCCCAATCCCTTTCCACTATTCTACTGTTTTCTCTCCTCATTTATCTGAAGTCCCTTTTATCTTTTTTTTTTTTTTTTGCAGTACTGGGGATGGAACCCAGGGGCATTCTACCTCCGAGCTACACCCCCAGTCCTATTTTTTATTCTTTATTTTGAAACAGGGTCTCACTAAGTTGCGGAGGGCCTCACTAAGTAGCTGAGGCTGGCCGCGAACCCGGATCCTCCTGTCTCAGCCTCCCAAGTACTGGGATTACAAGCGTGCGCCACCACGCCCAGCCTGAAGTCCCTTTTGTTTCCTATTTTCTCTAACATGCACAGGGAGGGAGGAGGGGAGCAGGGGGCGGCACGCAGAGAGAAATACACCAGGTGCTGTGTGTATGTTTGTATCCCTCTGAATCTCACCATGATGTGCAATTACAATGCACCAATAAAGTTATAAAAATTAAATAAGGAAAGGAAAAAGACGAGGCTGGAGCCTTCCTACACATGCTCTTGTGCAGACATGTTCTCACAGTACTGGTCTGCAAACTGCTTATTCTTAGTCTGTAAGAAGTTCTGAGAGTCAGAACAAACATTCCCAGGCATACAGTATTACTAAGAGGGAATTTTTGATAGAGCGGTTGGGGATTAGGAAAAGCCAAGGAAGTAGAAGGTGAGATTGACGACTCAGACATGAGACAGGACAATGCCAAGACCGCAGTGATGAGAGAAGCAAACCACTTACTGCTCATGCCAAGTTACATGGGACTGACGCGTCACTCCTCACCGATACACACAGCATCGTCTACCTGTTATAGTAAGTCAAAGCCTTGGAGAGAGTATTCAACGACAGCGGGGATCACACAAACACAATCGTCCATGTGATTCAAGTGAGAAGGTACCTGTTACTTGTAGCACCGAGGACAGAGTTTAGAGACTTGAATCACCCAGATGTCCTCTCAACCTGCCACTTCCCGGTAGGAAAGGCTGGAATCAAGAGCAAGGAGGGAGAAGAGGCTCATCGGTGGCATCAGTCCCCTTACGTGGACAATAATCGGAATAAGAGCTCTCGTCAAAAAAAGGTGCAACCCCCGGAGATTGTTCCATGGAGGACTTCAAACAGAAATGAACTAAAATTGCAAGGTGGAAAGGGGATGGAAAGATGATCTACCGCACAGCCACTGAGTCCCTAATCATGCAGTGTACTTGGGCTGGGGACGCTGTCCACTACGTGTGGCCTCTAACCATCAAGCCCAAGGCCACGCCAGCCTCTTGCGGTGGTCACACCCTTGCGTTACCAGACAGTACTGCCCAATGCAGAATGGAACCCGGAGCTAAACCAAGGGATTGAATCTTCTCCATTTCTTCAAGAGCAAGAATGTTGGCTGCTTAAGTTAAATACAGACGACAGCCTGGAATTCCATGTGGGCTAGATGTTGATTTTTTTTTCCACTGAGGTAAAAAGAATGATTACAGTTGGACCAGACCCAAGTGTTGCCTACAAAGAGAACTCGACTCCTTCCTCTACTCTTTCTTTTTTCCTGTTTGGTTTTATTTATTTTTTAAAACTTTTATTGGTGTGTTGTAATTATACATCAGTTAGGTTTGAAGGGATACAAGCATACATGTACACAGGACTTGGGCGTGTTTCCCTGGGGACCCGTCCACTCCCCACGCTGACCCGTCACACACACGCCCAGCCTCTCCCTCCCTGTACTTGTTAGTGAGATTGGTGGTTAGTGAGACTGGTGGTTAGTGAGATTGGTAGTTAGTGAGATTGGTTGTTAGTGAGACTGGTTGTTAGATTGGTGGTTAGTGAGAATGGTGGTTAGTGAGATTGGTGGCTAGTGAGATTGGTTGTTAGTGAGATTAGTTGTTAGCTAGATTGGTGGTTAGTGAGATTGGTAGTTAGTGAGACTGTTAATGAGATTAGTAGTGAGACTGTTAGTGAGATTGGTAGTAAAACAGTGAGATTGGTAGCTAGTGAGATTAGTGGTTAGTGAGATTAGTTGTTAGTGAGATTGGTGGTTAATGAGATTGGTAGTTAATGAGATTGATAGTCAGTGAGATTGGTAGTTAGTGAGATTGATTGTTAGTGAGATTGGTAGCTAGTGAGATTGGTGGTTAGTGAGATTCATGGTTAGTTAGATTGGTAGTTAGTGAGATTGGTAGTTAGTGAGATTAGTTGTTAGTGAGACTGGTAGTTAGTGAGATTGGTAGTTAGTGAGATTGGTAGTTAGTGAGATTGATTGTTAGTGAGATTGGTAGTTAGTGAGACTGTTAGTGAGATTGGATGTAGCTGGGCATGGTGATGCCTGCCTGTAATCCCAGTACTTGGGAGACAGGAGGATCACAGGATCGAGGCCAGCCTCAGGTACTTAGTGAGGCCCTGCACAACTTAGTGAGACCTTGTTTCAAAAATAAAGAATAAAAAAATAGGGCTGGGGATGTAGCTAGGGGATAGAATGCCCCTGGGTTCAATCCCCAGTACTGCAAAAAACAAAATAAAAAAAAGAAACAATAAGAAATTATTCTCATTGCCTCTTCCCCCACCCCATAAATGCTTTTTTTTTTTTTTTTGCGGTACCGGGGATTGAACCCGGGGGTGTTCTACCTCCACGCTACACCCCCGGCCCTATTTTTTATATTTTATTTTGAAACCGGGTCTCATAAAGTTGCAGAGGGCCTCACTAGGTAGAGAGAGAGAGAGAGAGAGAGACAGGGAGAGAGAGAGAGAGAGCTGAGGCTGGCCGCGAACCTGGATCCTCTGGTCTCTTCCTCCCAAAGTACTGGGATTACAAGTGTGTGCCACCATGCCCGGCTCCATAAATGCTTCTGGTTGTTTACATATGTAAAACAAGCAATCAGAAGCAAAAAGTGTAACAAATTCCATAAACACAATTGATTTAAAATGACCTCCAACTCTTTAGAAAACAAGAGACTCTATTACAATATCCAGCACTAAGTACTTAAGAAGTGCTAGCTACTGTTATAATCATTCTATGATTCTTATCCTGAAAGTTTCCAACAGATGCCTAATTATTAGCTAATTTGCTAAGTAGAAATGTAGACTTCTTGTAAGGTTAAATTAACTTGATGTTTTTATCCAAGGCCAAGCTATGCCTGAAAGCCACCTGCTGGCTTCCAAATTGGGATGTATTATTCTACATTCAGAAAACTCCACAAAATTCTCTCCCGCCTCTCCAGACCCCGGGCTCGAGAGTTGATGGAGTATTTCATTATGTTGCCTGCAGTTCTTGACAAGAGGTGGGAGAAAAGGGAGAAGGAAGACACTTTAGGAAATAATTGAAATGAGAAATGTCGCCTTGAGTTTAGTGTCATTGAGCTCCTACTCAGCCTCGACCGGAAAGCAGACAGCGGAAGTAAAATGGCATTTACAAAAAACACCAATCCTGTGCGCCAACAAATCCATCTTTCATTAATATTTGATTTTTTTGTTGTTGTTGTTCCTGTATTGAGTGCTGTGACATGGCTGTCACCCGGCTGAGTCCACAACTTCTATTGCAGGCAATTTCCTTACAGAATTGCTTTCCTGAAAGGGCCGGACGTCATACCAGCCTTGTCAAACCGTACACATGTCAACGGCATTTGGTAGTGACTGTTTCATAATTAATTTACTAGACTGGACTGTCGGTCCAATTTGAAATGTTCCTGTTTGCTATTCATGCTCCTTCAGGTCAACAGCCCAGAGAGGAAGCATCGCGATTGGACCACAGGATAAACACCAACACCAGGACAAATGCTGGCTATGATTGTGGAAGCTAGTACAACGGATTCTAAAACTGTACTCAAGAAAGTAATTCAGAACCATAGATTAGAGCTGAAAGGAACCACTAGCCATCGAGTATTTGATCAGATGATCCACTGATCACGTTACTCCTTGATTCTACAGGATTTGTTGTGAATTCAACAACTTTCTTAGCTGAGCTGGGTCTGTTAGTGCACACCTACAATCCCAATACTCGGGAGGCTGAGATAGGAAGATTACAGTTTGGAGGGCCAGCCTCAGCAACTAGAGAGACCCTGTCTCCAAATAAAAAATAAAAGGGCTGGGGATGTAGCTCCGAGGTAAAATTCCTTGGAATTCAATCCTTATTACCACAAGAAAACTTTGTTAGCTGGGATACTCCGATGAGACATTCATATCCCATTCTTCACTGTGTGAGACAGAACCACAGAACAAGAACTAGAAGGATAAACATGCTAAAAGACAACTCTGCTTCAAATGTCTCTGCCTTAGAAGAAGCATGTTGATTTTAACAGCCCAGGAGAATATTTCTGAGTACAATTTTGCCAGTCATGGCAGTTTTAAAACATGATTACAAGCCGGGCGTGGTGGCGCATGCTTGTAATCCCAGTACTTTGGGAGGCGGAGACCGGAGGATCTGGGTTCGCGGCCAGCCTCAGCTTGCTCGCTCGCTCTTCCTCTCTTTCTTTCTTTCTTTCTTTCTCTCTCTCTCTCTCTCTCTCTCTCTCTCTCCCTCCCTCCCTCTACTCTCTCTCTCTCTCTCTCTCTCTCTCTCTACCTAGTGAGGCCCTCTGCAACTTCATGAGACCTGGTTTCAAAATAAAGAATAAAAAATAGGGCCGGGGGTGTAGCGCGGAGGTAGAACGCCCCTGGGTTCAATCCCCGGTACCGCAAAGAAACAAAACAAAACATGATTACAAACTCTTGAGTCTCTTTCCAACCCTCCCCCTTGAACCTAGGTAGATTATGACTGCCTCACCTCATAGAACACGAAGGGAATGACACCAAGTGACTATTTTTTTTTTTTTTTTTGCAGTACGGGGGATTGAACCCAGGGGCATTCTACCTCCGAACTACACCCCCAGCCCTTT
>PVJS01059270.1:0-11525 GCA_004027185.1 Glis glis | reverse complement strand
CTTAGTGAGGCCCTCCGCAACTTCGTGAGACCCGGTTTCAAAATAAAGTATAAAAAATAGGGCCGGGGGTGTAGCTCAGAGGTAGAACACCCCTGGGTTCAATCCCCAGTACCGCAAAAAAAAAAGGGGGCTGGGGGTGTACCTAGGAGGTAGAATGCCCCCTGGGTGATCAGTCCCAAATGCCCCCCCCCAAAAAAAGCCAGGCTTGGTGGTGCATGCCTGTAATCCCAGTACCTGGGAGACTGAGACAGGGGAATTGCAGGTTCAAGGACAGCCTCAGCAATTTACTGAGACTCTGTTTCAAAATTAAAAAAAAAAAAAAGATGGGCATGATGGCACAGGTCTGTAATCCCAGTACTTGGGAGGCTGAGACAGGAGGATCACAGGTTCGAGGACAGCCTCAGCAAATAGTGAGACTCATCAACCTAGCGGGACCCTGTTTCCAAATAAGAAATAAAATTGGGGTGGGGGTGTAGATAGAAGGTAGAATGCCTCTGGGTTCAATCCCCAGTACCACAAAAATGAATGAATGAATGAATAAAGAAATAGGGCTGGGGGTGTACCTCGGAGGTAGAATGCCACTGGGTTCAATCCCCAGTACAAAAAAACAAACAAAACCCACGGACTGGGGACTGAGTGGGGAAATGACTTGTCTATAAAATGGGTCTGAGGACCCCTGGTCCTCTGGGTGGCTGTGAAGGTTCAATGAAGTAGCGTGTTAACCATGCCACATGACCCTACTGTGTGATCACGGATGGTCACTTGTCTGTCTCCTGGACAGCTCGGAGCTGCCCTGAGCGCCCATCACAGTGCCTCTCACCGGGAAGGTGCTCAGTGCAGTGAGGGGCCCACGCCCGAGGCTCGAAGTCCCGCCCTGCGCCCCTGCCGTGCGGGCGCCCTGAGCACCCGCGCCCGCCGGGCACACGGGGAAGGTGGCGGGCGGGCGGCGAGGGGGCAGAGCGGCGCGCAGGCGGCTCCGGGCAGCTCCCGCCGTCCGCCCCGCGGTCCCCGCCGCCCTCGGCTCCCGCGCTCCTCTTCCCCGCAATTCCCCTGCCGCCGCGCCGCGCCGCGCCGCGCACCTGGCGGCCGCTCGGTCCCGGGGCTCCGGGTCCTGACTGCTGGTGTCTGCACCCCTCGCGGCGCCTCTCTGCGCGTCTCTGCCTCCGCTTACCTCTGCCTCTATCTCTCCGTCTTTCTCAGGCTCGCTTGGGTCTCCATCAGTCCCTGGCTCCCCGGCCCTCCACTCGCCAGCCGTCTGGTGGCCCGAGGGGACGCGGGGCGCGATGAGCGGCGCCTGCACGAGCTACGTGAGCGCCGAGCAGGAGGTGGTGCGCGGCTTCAGCTGCCCGCGCCCCGGGGGAGAGGCGGCCGCCGTCTTCTGCTGTGGCTTCCGCGACCACAAGTACTGCTGCGACGACCCGCACAGCTTCTTCCCCTACGAGCACAGCTACATGTGGTGGCTCAGGTACCAGCCCTGGCCCTAACCCCGCCTTGAACCCCACTCCTGCCTTAGCCCCTCGCCCCACCCGCAACCCCGCACCTGGCTAAGCAGCAGCCCCTCATCCAGTATCCACCTGAAGCTGGCACCAACCCCCTCATCCCAGGCTCAACCCTGTGCCCAGGGCTGACCCTACTCTCACCCTATCACGGCCCAACCTGCCCCTGAAACCCCATCCCAGCTCAACTCCCTCATCCTGACCCCAACCATTGTGTGGGATCATGCTTGAACCTCACCCCAACTCTACCCCACAATCCTCACTCTGTCCCCGTTCCAAACTTCATCTTACCACCACCACCACCAACCCAACCGCAAATCACATACCAACCTTCATCTGAACAGCAAACCATTGTCAAACTCTGAGGAAACCCAACCTCCACCCCAATCCACATCCCGTGCTCACCCACCTCCCCTTCCTGATGCCAGCACCAACTCATCCCTGGCTGCCCCGCTCCCCAGCACTGATCCCAGTCCTTATTTTATCACCAGCTCCAACCTCCTCCTCCAGCCTGGCTGCAGTCCCACCTCGGCTCTTCTCCCTCATCCTGACTCCAAGTATGCACTAGACCTGCATCCCAACCTCAGCCTCAATCTTAATCCTCACCTGATGCTACCCCCACCCCAGCCTCAGCCTCAGCCCTTTCCTTCCCTTTCGTATGTAGTCCTTCTTTCACCCTCTCTACTGAACTCTTAGTGTGTACCAAGCCCTGTGGCGCATGCTGGGGGATGTACCCCATTCTGGAGCCAAGAGAGAAGACCTAGGGTCCAGAGCTGCCTCCAAATTCAACATGACACAGTGGCATAATGCCACAGAGAAGCCAGCTCGGGCACGGTGGCGCACACTTGTAATCCCAATACTTGGGAGGCTGAGACTGAGACCCGGAGGATCCGAGTTCGTGGCCAGCCTCAGCTGGGGGTGTAGCTGGGAGGTAGAATGCCTCTAGGTTCCATCCCCAGCACTGCAAAAAAAAAAAAAAAAAGTGCAGTTTGGGTGATAGCACTTCAGTTTCCCCATTTGTTCAGGGAAGGGTTTGGTTAGGCCAGCTCTGGCATTCCTGGAACCTAAGCGTGGGGTGGAAGGAGCTATAGCTCTCAATCCCTCTGAGTCTCCAAAGGCCTCACCCAGAGAATGGGACCTGATCCTCAGCCTACTCTGGGAAACAGCAAAAATGGAGTGTGCCATCTCAGGAGATAGTGACTTTTCCTGTCGCTGGAGGTGTGTGAGCAGAGGCTGCATGCCTTCTGGGTGGGAAAGATAGCAGTACATGGCACTGAAACTTCTCTGGGCCTCTGTCTGTTCATCTGTCAGATGGGGAGAATGATCAGTCATGGCCCTGATTTCCCACGATGGCAGTGGCAAGGATCAAATGGAATAACAGAGCTGAAAACAACTTGGTATAGGCTGGTTCCAAATATTATGGCTTTCTCTAGACTGTTCAATATGTAGCTATAAAAGATTTTCAGTTGGCCAGGTTATCGGGTTCTTACATTTGATTGCTGGCTAAACCCAGGGAATATTAATATATTTTCTGTTCATCTATGGATTCATTCATTCACTATAGCTTTGTGCCAGACACTTTGCAAGACAGTGGAGACACAAAAATCAATTATTCCCTGCCCTAGAAGAGCTCCCAGTCCATTTAGGGAAATATGACTTGCACCTAGAATAAAGCAATGGTGTATTTGTTGAAGGCCCACTATGTATTAGGCATGAGCTGGGAGCTGCAATGAGATAGGGCTGGCCTAACCTTGAAGTACAGAGACAGTATGGAGCTTTGGGGCTGGGCAGAAGCTGGTCCAAACCTTGATTCTGTCTTATTGTCTATGTGGATTGGGAAAGTTATTTACTCTCCTGGTCTCTTTTCTTATCTTTAAAATGGGCATCATAATACCTATTTCAATAATGTCTTGTTGTAAGGAGTAAGTGAAATAATGCATGTGAAAGTGACCAGTGCATACAGTAGGTGCTCAATAGAAGAGAGTTCCCTTTCCTTGGTTCATAGGTATGGGAGGTGGAGCTTAAAGTATGCAAATGAATTGTCTAAGATCTAGCAATATCACAGCAGACTAAGATTTAAAGACCATTACCAGCTGGGCGTGGTGGCTCGTGCTTGTAATCCCACTACTTGGGAGGCTGAGACCGGAGGATCTGGTTGGCGGCCAACCTCAGCTACTTAGTAAGGCCCTCCAGAACTTAATGAGACCCTGTGTCAAAATAAAGAACAAAAAATAGGGCTGGGGGTGTAGCCCAGAGGTAGAATGTCTCTGGGTTCAATCCCCGGTACCACAAAAAAAAAAAAAAAGACCATTACCTAGGACCACCCAAAGACTACAACCCTGTCACATCCATCTTCTCTCTGCTTTACAGATGAGAAGTCTTTAGAGAGGTGAAGTTATGGCTGGGAGTGTCCCAGTGAGAAGTGGCAGAGCTGGGATGAAACTTCAGGCTTGTCTAACCCCAAGCCTGGGCTTGCCCTGCTCCATGACTGCCTAAGCCTAGCCTGGCCCTCTTATAATCTGATCTACTTGAAAAACACTCCTGATCCTCTGTTATCTTCTGAGCACTGTGCTGGCCCTTGAGGACACAGAGATGAGTAATCCCCTCAACACCCAGCCAGGACCCCTTTCCTTTTCTATCACCTCTTCCCATATACCTCCTGTAGTCCCTTCCATTGCCTGGGAAACCCTCTCCCCTTGAAGCACTTCAGTGGCTCAGACAGTGCTTTAGTGGAGGTTGAATGGAGCGATCTCTGAGATCACATGCCCTGTCAGTGTTGACCCCAAGGGCAGCTGAAAGTTTCCAGTGGGGGGGCACTCTTCTTGGGCTCAAATGTAACAGGGTTCATAAACATCATAGATATTGCAAAGTGGAGGAGGGAAGTGAGAGTCCCCAGGACATCTGAGTGATTAGTGTGCTCCTGACAGCTCCACCACTGCAGGTGGAGACCATGTTTTGCTCTGAACTCCATGAAAAGCTGGTCCTTATAAACATAAAAATCTCCAGGTTAGCACTGTTTCCTTGGAGAAAGAGTGCTCCAGGAGAAATTGCCATCTTTAAAAGGGAAGCAAAGACACTCCGGGAAGCAGCTGGTGCTGTCACACCTTCTGGTTCACTTGCCAAACACCCTCCGTCACTAGCTCTGCTTTTTACCAAGATGTGAACCCAAAGGCAGCAGCCTTCCCGGAGGGCAGAGCTGGTGGTCAGTCACTGTACATACCATCTTATTTCATCCTTACGGCCACCCAGTGAGATAGGAACCCTTACAAATGAAGATCAGAAGGGTACAGTCATTTTTCAGATTATATGTGGTAGAACCAGGATTCAAACTTTAAACTATCTGACTCCAAAACCCTTGTTTGTTTGTTTGTTTGGCTGCCAATTCTTTCTTAGTGGCCACAGTGGGGTTTTTTGTTTATTTTTTATTTTTTATCTTTCAGAGCCAGAACAGTGAAATCCCACAAGGCTAGAGGCATTCTAATCCAATTTCCATGCAGGGAGGACTCTCAAACTTCATCAAAGAGCATACTCAGCCAGGTGTATGATCTTGTGTGAACCTCTCCTGAGACAGGGAGCTCACCACCTGCTGAGGTGGTATCTCCACCCTGGGACAACTCTGGTCATTTACAGTTCATCTTAGCTGGGCATGGTGGCACACACCTGTAATCACAGTATTCAGAGAGCTGAGACAGGAGGATTGAATGTTCAAGGACAGCCTCAGCAAGTAGTAAGACTCTCAGCAACCTAGTGAAACCTGTTTCAAAATAAAAGTAAAATAGGGCTGTAGGTGTAGCTCAGAGGTAGACTGCCCCTGGGTTCAATCCCCAGTACCACAAAAAATAAAAAAATAAAGTTCATCTTATACCAAAACCAACCACCACCACCACCCCATTGTTCACAGCTCTGTCCTTGGAGGCTAGCTCCTCTGTCCCCAGACAGACCAGCAGAGACAGTGCCTTCCAGGATCTTCACCCTGACTGACCTACAGTCTGGGACACATCCCTCGGTTCTCTTATCCATTCTACAAAGGGCCCCTTTTAGCGGCCCCTTTCCACCCAGATGCCCATAGATGTCCCTTGTAATGACATGAGTACAGGTCTACCTGATAACAGCCCTGTGAAAAGTAAGTGTATCTCGAGTGAGAAAATGTTTAACTGAAGTATTGATAAGAACTGAAAAGCATTACATACTCAATGCGAAAAGGATGGAGAAACTAAAGGAGAAAACATAGGCGATCCAGTGTCTTAGTTTGGTTTTCCCCAGAAGACTCTGATATAGTTTATATGGAAAATGATCCCTGGAAACATTGGTAGATGGTGGGGAAGGAAGATGGGGAAGGGAAGAAGCCAAAAGGGGGTGCGTTACCAAGCAAGTCACACCAAGGTAACCAGAGCTTAAACTCTGCCAGCCAGTGTAGAATGTATGCCTCTGAGTTATCCCAGAAGCTGGGGTGTTTATCTTTCTATCAGTCATTGGTTATGGGCTGGTGGGGGAAGGGAGGCATAATTATCCTGCACTTCTGACCTGCCCAACATGCAGACACAGCCCATTCAAGGTCCAAGAAGCCCTCAGGCAAAGAGGTATGGATGCTGGCAATTGAAACTCTGGCCAGAATATTCCACAATGATAAGACTCCAGGTGACACAGACAGGACATCCATGCTTGCACCATCCCCAGAAACAGCTTGTTAGCAGTTTGGTGTGTTTCCATCCAACTTTATAGATATACAATTAGCATATATTTATGTTTATTTCATTAAGTTGGAGTTATGCTATATATTTAGTAGTGTGTCTTGCTATTTTCACTTAACATTATCTCATAAGAATGTATCCATGATCTTAAACATTACTCGAAAATATGTGGTTTTCTTTTTGCGGCCCCGGGGATTGAACCCAAGGGCATTCTACCTCTAGGATACACCCCCAGCCCTATTTTTTATTCTTTGTTTTGAAGCAGGGTCTCACTAAGTTGCGGAGGGCCTCACTAAGTAGCTGAGGCTGGCCGCGAACCAGGATCCTCCAATCTCAGCCTCCCAAGTACTGGGATTACAAGCGTGCGCCACCATGCCCAGCTGAAAATATGTTTTAATAGCTCTATACTATTCCATTGCAAAGGTATCCAATAATTTATTTAACCATAGAAAGACAGACTCTTTGTTTGTTTGTTTTGTTTTTAATGAGATTGGGTCTACCTATGCTGCCCAGGCTGGTCCTAATCTCCTAGGTTCAAGTAAGTCTCCTTTCTAAGCCTCCCAAATACATGCCACCATGCCTGGCTCTAAGGTATCTTTTAGTGGAAATTAACCATCAGTTAGCTGGGAGTAAAATCCTGCAGAAGTTGCAAGGGCAGGAGTCTGGGGCTAAAGTCAGGGAGGGGGATGGACAAGAAAACTGGAAAAGGCAGTACTTAGGAGGCTGAGACAGGAGGATCGCAGGTTCAAGGCCAGCCTCAGCTACTTAGTGAGACCCTGTTTCAAAATAAAGAACAAAAAATAGGGCTGGGGATGTAGCTCGGAGGTGAAATGCCCCTGCATTCAATCCCCAGTACCACAAAAAAAAAGAAAGAAAACTGGAAAAGGAATAGTAGGCAGGAACAAACAAGGCTTGGTACTTCCCTATCCCTTCCTATTGGAGAGCATTCCACGGTGCATGACACATAGTAGGTACTCAACAGTGTTTACCAACTGCCTACCATGTGCCAGACCCTGTACAAGGGACAAAGCTGATTAAACATGGTCAGACTCTGCCTTCAGGGGAGACATGAGGACCTCCAACTATGTGCCAAGAATATTTCAGTGTCCTTCATCCTTATTACCACCTGCAAGGTGCTGTGTTTTAGTCATTCTCATTTTTCAATCAAGGAAGCTGCAGCTCAAAAGGTTAAATAAGTTGGACATGGTGGTACACACCTGCAGTCCCAGTGCTTAGGAGTCCAGAGGAGTTCGAGACCAGCCTGGGCAACATAGCAAGACCGCATCTAAAGTAAATAAATAAGCCAGGTGTGGTGGCGCATACTTGTAATCCCAGTACTTGGGAGACTGAGACCTGAGGATCCAGGTTCGCAGCCAGCCTTAGCTACTTAGTGAGGCCCTCTGCAACTTAGTGAGACCCTGTTTCAAAATAAAGAATAAAAAAAAAATAGGGCTGGGGGTGTAGCTCGGAGGTAGAATGTCCCTGGGTTCAATCCCCAGTACTGCAAAAATAAATAAATAAATAAATGGTTAGCAATTTCACCAAGATCTCACAATGAGTCAGTTTCCCAGCTGGGTACTAACCTAGGTTGGTCTGGTTTCAAAGTCCTTTGCTTTTTCCCTACCACACCAGCCTGCCTGTACACGAGGAGAGTGCCAACAGCCCTGAGTAAAGTGTCCTGGGAGGGTCAGCCTGGCATGAGGGAAGGGAGGGGAGAGAAGGAGGCCAGGGAAAGCACTGAGCATGGGACACTTGGGATGGGGCTTCAAGGATAGGTAAAAATTCCAATGTGGAGAGATGAGAGATGAGGAGAAGTGGTCCCCAAATAAGCCAGGAGGCAGTTTTCTAGAGACTAGATGTAATAATAGGATATAATAAGAAATAAGGTGGCACACACCTGTAATCCCAGTACTAGGGAGGCTGAGACAGGAGGATCTCAAGTTTGCAGTCAACCTCAGCGACATAGTGAGACCTTCAGCAACTTGGTGAGACCCTGCTTCAAAATGAAAAAGAAGAGCCGGGCATGGTGGCGCACACTTGTAATCCCAGTACTTGGGAGGCTGAAACCGGAGGATCTGGGTTCACGGCTAGCCTCAGCTACTTAGTTGAGGCCCTTCGCAACTTAGTGAGACCCTGTTTCAAAATAAAGAATAAAAAAAATAGGGCTGGGGGTGTAGCCTGGAGGTAGAATGCACCTGGGTTCAATCCCCAGTACCGCAAAAAAAAAAAAAGAAAAGAAAAAGGTCTGGGGGTATAGCTCAGAGACATAATGCCCCTGGGTTCAATCCCCAGTACCAAAAAAAAAGAAAAAAAAATGACCTTGAGGCTGGAAGGACAGCTAGGTTTTTGTTTGGGGGTATTGGGGATTGAACCTGGGGGTGGGGGGTGCTCTACCACTGAGTTACACCCCAGGCCTCCCCCCTTTACTTTTTATTTTTTTATTTTTTTGCGGTACTAGGGATTGAACCCAGGGGCATTCTACCTCCAAGCTACACCCCCAGCCCTATTTTTTATTCTTTATTTTGAAACAGGGTCTTGCTAAGTTGCGGAGGGCCTCACTAAGTAGCTGAGGCTGGCCGCGAACCTGGATCCTCCTGTCTCAGCCTCCCAAGTACTGGGATTACAAGCGTGCACCACCATGCCCGGCTCCCCCTTAATTTTGAGACAGGGTCTCGCCAAATTGCCCAGTCTGGCCTCAAACCTGCAATCCTCCTGTCGCAGCCTCCCAAGTACTGGGATTACAGGCGTGCACCATTACACCTGGCTATAGCTTGTTTTTAACTGAGGCATATTATGTGTCTTGATTTTGGGGGTCAGAGGCTTTAAAACCATCTCCAGTTCCGTAGGGTGGGATCAGGGTGAGGAAAGAAGGGAGGGAAGGAGAATAGAAGAAAAAGACACAAAACAAATCCCAGTTACCAGGTGACACGGAGTCATGTCATGTTTTGTATGTGGCGAGCACATGGCATATAGTGGCGCTCCCCCATGCGTAAGCACAGAAAGCCTGTTGAAGACAGGCGTGGATGGAAGTGAGGTGAAGCCGATTACTACGGCACCTGCTGCATTTCCCTAACCCGCTGCCCAGCCCGACGCTCAGCCTGGGGTCCTCTCTCCGCAGCGTGGGCGCTCTCGTGGGCCTCTCCATAGCCGCTGTGGTCCTCCTGGCCTTCATCGTCACCGCTTGTGTGCTCTGCTACCTGTTCATCAGCTCAAAACCCCATGCGAAGTTGGACCCAGGATTAAGCTTAGAGATGACAGGTAAGAAAAAGGCCACAGAATTTCCTTGTATTGGGCCCACTGGCACCTTTGCAGAGGGGAGATAATTAGAAATGATGTCAGGAACATTTGCCTCATGAGTGTTCCTGGAACATTCAGAAGCAACGGCGTATTTCTCAGGAGGTTCATGATCTGAACGTTTCCATCCCACTTCATGTGCTAAGTGTTTGTCAGAGTCATCTAATGTAGTCACCACTCCGTTCATCACACAGACTAATCCATGTGGTGGATTTTTCAAGATGATGTTTTAATTCTAGCCTTAGGGGATGCAAACTGATTCAATATCACACCAAACAAAATAGAACTAATCAGAAAAATTCGCTGCTCCCCAAACTCACAATTTATTCAGAAAGTAAATATAGGATTTTATTTTTATAATCTGATGTGATGACTACTGTGTCTTCACTAACATAGGCCGTCAAGAGCCTCTTAGGGGCCATAAAAAAAGTGTTATGCCAGGCATGGTGGCGCATGCCTGTAATCCCAGTACTTGGGAGGTTGAGATGGGAGGATCCAAGGTTCCAGGACAGCCTCAGCAAGTAGTGAGACTCTCAACAAACTAGTGAAATCCTGTTTCAAAATAAAAACAATAAAAAATAAAAGGGGGTGGGAGTGTAGCTTTTAGGTAGAGTGCCCCTGGATTCAGTCCCCAGTAAAACACACACACACATAAACACACATAAACACACACACACACACACACACACACACACACACACACACACACACACGTTGCTTTTTCAATAAGTCCTTATTGCAAAGATTTTATTTCTGGTACTGGGGATTGAACCCAGAGGCATTCTACCTCCAAGCTACACCCCCAGCCTGATTTTATTTCTTATTTGGAAACAGGGTCTCACTTGGTTGCTGAGAGCCTCACTAAGTTGCCAAGGCTGGCTTTGAACCTGCGATCCTCCTGTCTCAGCCTCCCAAGTACTGGGATTACAAGCGTGTGCCACCACGCCCAGCTGTTTCTGTTTTTGTTTTTCGTTTTTTGTTTGTTTTATGGTACTGAGGATTGAACCCAGGGGCATTTTACCTCCAAGATATACCACCAGCCCTTCATATTTTTTATTTTGAAACAGGGTCTCACTAAGTTGCTAAGGCTGGCTTCAAACCTGCGATCCTCCTGTCTCAGCCTCCCAAGTACTGGGATTACAAATGTGCGCCACCACGCCCGACTTGCACAGATTTTTACACCCTCCTATAAGAACCTGCGAAAGATGAAGTCCCTATTGGCAAAATATCTTTCAGTATAGTTTAGCAGACAACACTCAAAATGGGTAATATTATCTCCATTTTACAGATGAGAAAATCAAGGCTGAGAGAGGTTTGTTGATTTGCTCAAGGTGTCATAGATGACAAACAGTGGCCCATGTCTTCCTGCCTCAAGTCATGCTCTTTCTTCTGCCCACCACACAGGGTCTGTACACGTATATAATTAATTTAGCACAGAATTGTTTGATAGCAAATGTATTAACTTGAATTGGTGTTAAATTAATGAGGAAGTTGGTTAAGCAAATTGAAGGAGAAAAGTCATCCCAGGATAGGGTTAATCATGGGTAAAGGTGTGTGGGCAGGACTGAGTGAGACCTCTGCAGTGACAGGGTCATTCATTCAGGGACACCATTGGGAATAATGCCAGGCAGGATGGGGGAGGGATTTAAGCTAAGCAGAAGAAGCAAGGGGGGCAAAAATCAGGGAGCTAGAGGAGGCAGCGGGGGTAGTAGCTAAATCTCTGAAGAAGACAGAGAGGGCTGAATGCCATCATTTGTAAAAGATTAATTTTCTGCCAGGCATGGTGGCACACTCTTGTAATCCCAGTTCTTGGGAGGCTGAGACAGGAGGATCATGGGTTCGCGGCCAGCCTCAGCTACTTAGTGAGGCCCTCTACAACTTAGTGAGACCCTGATTCAAAATAAAAAGAATAAAACATAGCCGGGCGTGGTGGCGCACACTTGTAATCCCAGTACTTTGGGAGGCGGAGACCGGAGGATCATGGGTTCGCGGCCAACCTCAGCTCTCTCTCTCTCTCTCTCTCTCTCCCTGTCTCTCTCTCTCT
>PVJS01059269.1:0-11561 GCA_004027185.1 Glis glis | reverse complement strand
CACTAGGTAGAGAGAGAGAGAGAGAGAGAGAGAGAGAGAGGGAGAGAGGGGGGGGAGAGAGAGAAAGCTGAGGTTGGCCGTGAACCCGGATCTTCCGGTCTCCGCCTCCCAAAGTACTAGGATTACAAGCGTGCGCCACCACGCCCGGCTCAAATGAAAAAACTTTCAAAAGCTTGCCTCTGAGCTGGGCGCGGTGGCACACGCCTATCACCCCAGTACTTGGGAGGCTGAGACAGGAGGATTGCAGGCTCAAGACCAGCCTCTGCAATTTAGTGAGAGCCTCAGCGACTTAGCAAGACCCTATTTCAAAACAAAAAATAAATAAAATTAAAAGGGGGCTGAGGATGCAGCTCAGAGGTAGAATGTACCGGGTTTAACCCGCAGTAAAACACACACACGCACACACACACACACACACACACACACACACACACAATGCCATCTATACTGAATATGTCATTAATTCCTAAACAACACTTGCATACCATTTGCATTGCGTTAAGTATTATAAATCATCTAGAGATGGTTTAAAGTATATAGGAGGATTGTGTAGGCTATATGCAAATACAATGTCATTTTATTTAAGAGACTTGAGCCTCCTCTAATGCTGGTGCCCACCCAAGGATTGGTCCTGGAACCAGTCCTCTATGGGTGCCAAAAGATGACTGTATTTTACAGTTCCCCTGGAAAAGGTCAATGCTTCTGGGAGGGACATCGGGTTAGGGGCTGCCAGAAATTAGCAGGATTTCAGTTGGGTGTGGTAGCACATGCCTATAATCCCAGTACTTGGGAGACTGAGACAGGAGGGTCGCAGGTCCAAGACTAGCTTCAGCAATTTAGCAAGACTCTCAGCAACCTAGTGAGACCCTGTTTCAAAACAAAAAATAAAAAGGGCTGGGAGTGTAGCTTGGAGGTAAAAATGCCCCTGGGTTCAATCCCCAGTACCAAAGAGGGAGAGAGAGAAGAAGGGAGGGAGGGAGAGAGAGGGAGAGGGAGAGGGAAGCGAGAGGGAGGGAGGGATAGAAGGAGAGGGAGAGGGAGAAAGGAAGGGAGAGAGGGAGGGAGGGAGAGAGGGACAGGGAGAGGGAGAGAAAAGAAATTAGCAGGATTCCAATAAGAATGGGGTTGTGGAGAGAAAGAATAGAAAAGCTTTGTAAGTCTGCCCAAGAGCTGGCGCTCCAAGTGCAGAGAAGCCGGTCTTGGGAGTGAAGGGGTGTTTATTTTACCTGCCTGAGGGGGGCCTTCCCGTTCCAGAGCTGGCTGCTTCTCTTCCATCATCCTTGGGGCTCTTTGGTTCCCTCTCACTTTTCCACAGGCTGCTGCAATCAGTGCTTAGTGCGCCCTTTTCTCTCGAGGTTAATACAGTGTCCAGCTCAATAGCATCTAAATTGGATATTGTTTTCCTCTAAATGGTGTGTGTGTGTGTGTGTGTGTGTGTGCGTGTGCACGAGTGCGCGCGCGCGTGTGCATGGCTCTGGGGATTGACCCCAGGAGCATGCTACCTCTGAGCTAGACCCCCAGCCCCATTTCATATTTTATTTTCAAACAGGGTCTCACTAAGCTGCTGAGGCTGGTCCTAAACTTGCGATCCCCCGTCTCCCCCTCCCAAGTACTGGGATTACAGGTGTGCACCATCAGGCCTGGCTAAATACGTTCTTTCCACATGACGGTGGAGAGTGTTTATTTTACAAAGAGACTGCGTTTACAGGAGGGCCCAGAAATATCTTTTCCCATGCAAGACAAATTTCAAAAGCAAACAAATGGCATTGACGTTTACAGTCATTAGGATTTTTAATGATTCACTGTAGAGATAATTATTTGGATTGCTTCTGTTTATTAAAAAGTAATGGCATGTGTGTGGAAAATAGCACAATTTAGAACAGATGTTACTTATTGCCACTGTTGAGATAATATAATCAACTCCCAAATTGCAATGTTCAAAATTACTTTGCTATTTATATAGTCTGAATTACGTGAAATTTTACATGGTCGCACATGAAGTCTATCACAAAGAAAGCCAAGTGTCCTATTATCTCTGTTATTAAAAGCCTTTGTGTATCTCTGAGACATGCCTCTATTTAATATGAGAAAAATCAAGGAGAAACCTAGCTTTCAATTTCTAAATGAGCTGGGTCATGCCAGAGATTACAGACACTCAAATCTCTAACCAAGCCGGGCATGGTGGAGCCCACATGTCATCTCAGTACTTGGGAGGCTGAGACAGGAGGATCGCAGATTTGAGGCCAGCTTCAGCAACTCAGCAAGACTCTCAGCAATGTAGAGAGACCCTGTTTCAAAACAAAAAATTAAAATAAAAATAGGGCAGGGGTGCAGCTTGTAGGTAGAATGGCCTTGGGTTCAATCCCCAGTACCTGATTTTAAAAAAAAAATCTCTAACCAACTAGCAAAAGAACACATCTCCTAAAGTCCTAAAGCTCTCTCACCATCCTAACGTGGACTAATCTTGTTTCATGGAGGCCGGTTTGACAGAGTAGCCTGTGCCACTTTGTCCAAGAATAGAATTCAATGAGGACTGAAGATCAGAAACAAAGCATTTTGACCTCATTTGGACTGACTTACGTTATTCAGCTACTACAGCAAGTACGTAAAACTTCTGATGAAACATATTTGAAATCTGCTTGTATTTTTTTTAAGCAGAATCGTGGTTGGGAGACGCACTTCCCACCACCGCTCTAGCAACGGGCGTGAGAGCAGAAAGACAGTGAGCGCCAGTTTTTAGTAAAGATATGAAGTCTCCGGAAGACAGGAAAGATGAACAGGTGGACAGGAGCCATCAAGAGTCAATTCATATTCATATATCAGTAAATCAAATGCCATTTGTGGCCAGTTTTAGACACGCTTACAACAAAGATACTCAAGGACAGTGGTAGGAGAGTGGAGAAGACTGCTTGAGATTTACTTAAAATGGCAAGGCATGCTGGTGCACACCTGTAATCCCAGTACTTGGGAGGCTAAGACAGGAGGATACCAGGTTCAAGGCCAGCTTCAGCAATTAAGCGAGACCCTCAGCAACTTAGCAAGACCCTGTTTCAAAATTAAAAAAATAAAATAAAATAGGGCTGGGGGTGTGGCACAGAGGTAGAATGCCCCTGAGTTCAATCCCCAGTACCAAAAAAAAAAAAAATTTACAATGGCTGGATGCAGTGGCACATGCTTGTATTCCCAGTACTTGGGAGGGTGAGACTGGAGGATACCAGGTTCAAGGCCAGCCTCAGCAATTAGAGATACCCTCAGCCACTTAGAGAGACCCTGTTTAAAAAAAAGACTGGGGGTGTAGCTCAAAGGTAGAATGCCCCCCAAAAATAATGGCTTCCAATGGATTCTTCCAACTGAAGTCTACAAGTGAGAATTCTGTGGAGAAGGAGCATGTTAACATTTCTATTAATGATATGTCGTGTATCAAAACCTGCAGATAAGAGAATGGGAGAATTGCGAGCATTATCGTAGAAAAACCATTACCAGATTTTTTTTAATAAAAAGGTTTTCCCAGGATTCTTTTAAAAATGAAAACATTACATTTTAATGCAGTTGGTAAACAGGGGCGATCCGGCCTCCTTAACTGAGTAACTGAGTAACATTTTATTGGGTTAACTCTCCCTTAACCTCTAGCAGATTATCGACCATTCAGTTCAATCCAGTTCTTGAGCACTGTGAGGGGGCTCGGTGGTAAGTGCTACAGATAAAAAGGCTAAAGTCGCATCCCTGCTGCCTGGACGCTAACCAGGGGAGGGAAATGCAAGAGCGACCAATGCAACTGAAATAGGATCAATGCCACACAGAGAAGAATCGGGACATGAGTCTGTTGTTTTATTATCAACCAATGAGTTTTTCTTTTATGTGGGAGTAAACTATATTTAATTGCAGAAATCAGACACACAATTCATTGTGTGTGTGTGTGTGTGTGTGTGTATGTGTGTGTGTATGATATTGGGGATGGAACCCAAGGGCATTCTACCTCTGAGCTACAACCCCATCCCATTTTATTTTTTTTTTGAAACAGGGTCTTGCTAAGTTTCTGAGGGTCTCGCTAAGTTGTTGAGGCTGGCTTCGAACCTGCAGTCCTCTTGTCTTAGCCTCTCAATTACTGGGATGACAGGTGTGTGCTACCAGGCCAGGCCGTGATTCATCTTTGATTTTCTATGAGCTGTAATAACAAAGGCAGACTGTGTCAGGTGTAATAAACACCCAAGCAGTACAGACTGCCTCAACTGAACCTTCCTGTGTGAAGGAGACACAGTCAACCTTGGGAGTCACCTAATTTAATAATCTCCTATTAAATACTTGCCTTGTACAGAGAATCTGTAGATATTAATTCATTTTATCCCAGCAACAAACTTAAAAAGTGAGTCCATTTTACAGGTGAGGAATTCAGGGCATCTAAAGGTCCATAGTAGTATCTGGAAAAGCCATGACTAACACTGGGCGGGTCCTATTCTTAGAGTCCATGTTCTGGGCTCCACTCCAGGCCATTTCTCCATATGCTGGTTGACAAATTCCTCCTTCAAACCACAGAAGTTCTGTCTCCGTCAGCATTCTCACTGCTGTGAGCCAAAAACCTGACCACACAACTTAGAGGAAGGAAGATTTATTTGCTAACATTTTTTTTTGAGATTTCAGAGGTTCGGTCCATGTTAGGCCAGGTCTGCAGAGCTCAGGGCATGGTGGCAGGAAGCAAAGAGAAAGAGAGAGAGAAAGAGGCTCTGTTCTCACATCATGGAGGCTGGAAGCAAGAGAGAGCAAGCAAGCAAGGGGATTCAAAGACACAAGCACAATCCTCAAGGCCATACCCCCAGGGACCCACCTTCTCCAGCCACACCCCACCTGCCTAGGTAACCACCCAGTAAATCCATGACAATGGATTTAGCCACTGATGAGACTACAACCCTCATGATTCAATTACATCCATTCTGAACATTAACACATGAGCTCTTCAGGGGACATTCTATATCTAACCATAACAATGTCCCTGCAGCTAGCCATGTATGCCCTCTGAAGTATCTTGGGAACTAATGTACTACAGAATGCTCCATGGGTCTAGATCAACACCAGCCTAAATACCAAAGATTACAAATAGGAAACAATTATAAACAAAAATTTCAAACCACTATGAGGCTTTGATCTAGCTGTTCAATTGCCCTGTTGCAAAATGAGATGTACCATATTTTACTTTTCCATTCATCTGTTGATGGACACTTGGGCTGGTTCCATAATTTGGCTATTGTGAATTGTGCTGCTATCAACATGGGTATGCATGTGTCACTATAGTATTCTGACTTTAATTCTTTAAGAAAGATGCCGAGGAGTGGTCTAGCTGGGTCATATGGTATTTCCATTCCTAGTTTTCTGAGGAATCTCCATACTGATCTCCATACTGGTTGTACTGATTTAGAGTTCCGCCCACAGTGTATAAGAGTTTCTATTTCCCCATATCCTCGCCAGCATTTATTATTGTTTGTATTCTTGATGACTGCTATGCTAACTGCAGTTAGGTGGAATCTCAGTGTAGTTTTGATTTTCATTTCCCTGATTATTAGTGATGTTGCACATTTTCTCATCTATTTATTGGCCAATTGTGTTTCTTTTTTGGAGAAGTGGCTATACAATTGAGCTTTACTCAGCCATAAAGAAGAACAAAATTAGGTCATTTGCAGGGAAATGGATGGAACTAGAGAATATGATGCCAAGTGAGATGAGTCAGTCACAGGGGTGGTATGCTTTCTCTCATTTGTGGAAGCTAGAGAGAAAACAGGAGACATAACTTTAAATAATGCAGAGAGAGACCTGTAGAGTAGTGGAAGGGGGTTGGGGAGGGAGTTCAGGAGGACTGAAGGAGGAAACAGTTCAAATACTACTATGGCAATATCTGAAGGTATTACTGCCAGTCCCACTAACCCATGTGAGAGGGGAGGAGGGGGGAGCAGGGCGAGATGCAGAGAGAAATACACAAAGCTGTGTGCATGTATATTTTAAACACATACTGTGATGTATAATTGTAATGCGCCAATAAAAATTTTTTTTTGCGTTACCGGGGATTGAACCCAGGGGCGTTCTACCTCCGCGCTACACCCCCGGCCCTATTTTTTATACTTTATTTTGAAACCGGGTCTCACGAAGTTGCGGAGGGCCTCACTAAGTAGAGAGAGAGAGAGAGAGAGAGAGAGAGAGAGAGAGAGAGACAGGGAGAGAGAGAGAGAGAGAGAGAGAGAGTAAAATATTTTTAAAAAATGATATGCATCAGAAACCCATGTGGTAGGGCAGCAGTTGGAGGCAGACAGGGTTCTGGATTCCTAATTTCAAGTGCATCTGTGCTCAAACTCCAATTAATCAAGAAGGGACAGTGGGTATACAGTCCTATAACTGTCCAATTCTTGCTTCTGATCCCAGAAGAGCTGGTGACAAGATGTAGTTCTTGGGACCCAGCTAGTGACAAGATGTGGTTCTCAGGACAGGTCTCCTTCCATGGAAAGTAAGAACAGAAAGACAAGGAGGAGTGCAATTCATCATTCCTCCTGAGAATAGGACATGTGTCACAAGTGACCGTCAACGCTCCTCTGTAGGATGCGGAGAAATGCAGAATGAGCCGAGCCAAGCTTTGCTCTAACTGGAAATCACAAATGCCATGGTTGGCTAGCTCTCCCCCTACTCTGGTGAGAGAGAGGAGGGGGAGGGGAAGAAGGGAGGGAGGGAGGGAGGGAGGGGAAGGAAGGAAAAAAGGAAGCGAGGGAAAGAAATGAAGGAAGGAAGGAAGGAAAAGAGGAAAGAAGAAGTAAAGGAGAGAAAATGAGGAAAGAAGGAAAGAAAAGAAAGAGGAAGGAAGGAGGGAAGGAAGGAAGGAGGAAGGAAGGAAGGGAAAGAAGAAAGGAAGGAGAGAAAAAAGAGGAAAGAGGAAGGAAGGAGAAAGGGAAAGAGGAAGGAGAGAAAAAAGAGGAAAGAAAGAGGAAGGAAGGAAGGAGAAAGGGAAAGAGGAAGGAGAGAAAAAAGAGGAAAGAAAGAGGAAGGAAGGAAGGAAGGAAGGAAGGAAGGAAGGAGAAAGGGAAAAAGGAAGGAAGGAAGAGAAAGAGGAAAGAAGAAAGGAAGGAGAGAAAAAGAGGAAACAAGGAAGGAAAATAAAGAGGAAGGAAAGAAGGAAGAGGAAAGAAAGGAAGGAAGGAAGGAAGGAAGGAAAAGAAAAAGAGAAAGAAAAAGAGGAAGGAAAAGAAAGAAGAAAAAGAAAGGAAGGAGAGAAAAAGAGGAAAGAGGAAGGAAGGAAGGAGAGAGAAAAAGAAAGACAGAGAGAGAGAGAGAGAGAGAGAGAGAGAGAGAAAGAAAGAAAGAAAGAAAGAAAGAAAGAAAGAAAGAAAGAGAAAGAAAGCAAGCAAGCGAGCAGCAAATGACACTTATTCTCCCATGAAGCTGAGCAACACCGGTGGACGCTGAGACCAACAGAGTTGTTCTGTGTTTAGAGTTTGGTCCCCAGTGAGCCGTTCAAAACAATATGCAGAAAGTGTTCTTTCATTTTGCCATGAAATCCAGAAGTGAAGTGGGTTTGGGAATCTGGCTGATTCCCAGTGGCCTCGAACCACATCTCAGGATGAGAAAAGGCTAATACGAAGCTCACAGCGAGCTTCTGCGCTGGGCTCATGGTAATCCCAGTGGTATAATCCAGAGGGCAGAACACGCCTTGAAGGCTTTATAGTGTGATGAAATGATTAGAGTTTGAGGGTCTGTGGCATTTTCTTTTCAACAGAAGCCTGCAGAAGTTGAGTCACTTTTCAACAACTACTTGCCTGCCAGGAAAAAATAAAAAAACAAACAATCTTTCATTTTTCTAAGTGATCCCAGACAACGGGTCGGTTGATCCTGAACCATCTCAATATTACACTCGGCTGCTCTGGGACAGCTCTGCTTGCACAGGAGAGTGGCTGCTTATCTTCCAATACAAAATGGAGAGGATTCTCCCCTGTTATTTGTAGTCATTTCATCCAGTTCTTTAAAATCTTTTTCCCTCTCTTCTTCATGTTGCAAGCTCTATTATTGCTTATTATGATGGTTAGCTATAGAATGTCTCCTGAAGAGCTCATGGATTCATGTTCAGAGTTGATGTAATTGAGTCATAAGGGTTGCAGTCTCATCAGTGGATAAATCCATTGTAGTGGATGTACTGGGTGGTGACCTAGGCAGGTGGGGTGTGGCTGGAGAAGGTGGGTCCTTGGGCTGTGACCTTGGGGACTGTGCTTGTGTCTTTGAATCCCCTTGCTTGCTGGCTGGCTCTTTCTTGCTTCTGGCCCCCATGATGTGAGAGCAGTGCCCTTGTTCTCTCCCTCTCTCTGCTTCCTGCCATGGTCATGCCCTGAGCTCCACAGACCTGGCCTGACATGAACTGATTCCTGAAATCTCCAAAAAACTGTGACCAAATAAATCTTCCTTCCTCTAAGTTGTGTGGTCATTTGTTTTGTACGACAGCAGTGAGAATGTTAACAGAGACATTAACATTCTAGCTACAGATTTCAATACGCCTTTTAGAACTAACTTCTCCCCAGGGCTTGTCTTGGAGATTTGCATTTTACACAATGTGAAATACATCCTCTATTGAATATCATCCACCTGAAGCTTGTCAGAGAGAATAAAAGCAAAGATTTCAGACTTTGCATTCTTGTTGTTTTCCGGTTTGCTTTTTTTAAATTTTTATTTTGAACATCCCATTTGTTTCAACAAACCACATACGCAAAAACTTGCCTTTTACTTATGGCTTTTCATGTTTTTTAAATCTCTTTTCATTCAGATAAAGGGCATTTTTTCCAAATATCTCCAATTTTAATTTTTCAATATCTTTCTTTTTTTGGTACTGGTGATTGAACCCAGGGGCATTCTACCTCCAAGCTATACCCCCACTCCTATTTATTTTTTATTTTTAATTTGAAACAGGGTCTCAGTAGGTTGATGAGAATCTCACTACTTACTGAGGCTGTCCTCAAACCTGCGATCCTCCTGTCTCAGCCTCTCAAGTCCTGGGATGACAGGCCTGCGCCACCACACCTGGCTCTTTTCAGTAGCTTTCAAGGAAGGCTGTCAGGAGGTAATGCAAATATGGAAGAACTGGGTAAACACTGTCGTCTTTCACTTACCATTTTCTTCCTTGATGGATTAATACACAAAGAAATCCCTTCTGAAGTAAATTTATCAAACATAATCACACAAAATAGGCAATGCATTATTCAGCAAAGGGCGATTTCAACACCTGTAATCAAGAGCCATTGTTTCTGTGCTCCAAGAAACAGAATCTATTTTTCTCATATGGCTTAAATAAGCTAGCTCTCCTCAATTCACACTTGCTATGTACAACACTGAATGTGCATTCTGCCTGAAGAGAGGCAGGCTGCGATTCACTCAATAAACCCCGTGCATACAAATCACCAGCTGTGGGATCTTTCTCAGGTTATAAGAGGGAGGGAGGGAAGGGGGGCAAGGACAGTGGCTCACTTACGAAACACAGACAGCTGTGAGAAAGAGCTGGCCAAGACAGACAGAAACATCTCACGATATGTTTCCTCCAAGGTGAAGCTCTGGTTTCTACACAAGACTTTGTGGAGATTTACTGTGGTAGGCAGAATTAGGGATACCCCCCACAAAATGTCCACATCCTGCTCTCAGATCCTGAGAGTACATGATTTCTGATCTCAAGATGGGGAAAATATCCTTAAAGACCAAGACCCAGTTGGGGCTCACCTAGTCACAAGGGCAGAAGGGAAATTTGACTACAAATAAGTTAGGTCAGCCAGGCCTGGTGGCGCACGCCTGTCATCCCAGTACTTGGGAAGCTGAGACAGGAGGATCGCAAGTTCAAGGCCAGCCTCGGCAATTTAGCAATACCCTCAGAAACTTAGACCCTGTTTCAAAATAAAATAGGTCTGGGGGTGTAGCTCAGAGGTATAATGTCCCTGAGTTCGATTTCCAGTACCACACAAAAACGGGGTCACAGAGATGCAAGGTGAGACAGATTCAAGCAGCTATGGCTGGTTGTGAAGGTGGAGAAAGGGGCCACCAGCCCAGGAAAGGAAACAGCTGTTACAGCTGGAAGAGGAAAGGAATCATTCTCACCTAGAGCACACAGGAGGGACACAACCCTTGTGAAATCCTGATTTTAGCCCAGTGAGAATCATTCTGGATTTCTGGCTGTAGAACTGTGTTAGTTAGCTTTTCATGGCTATGACTAAAATACCTGACAAGAACAACTTAGAGGAGGAAAGATTTATTTTAGGCTTAGGGTTTCAGAGGTCAATCCATGGTGGGCTGGCTCCATCGCTCTGGATCTGAGGTGAGTCAGACCATTATGGTGGAAGGGTTTGGTAGAGGAAAGTTGCTCAGCTTATGGCTACCGGGAAACATAGTGAGAGTGAGAGTAAGAGTGAGAGTGAAAAAAGCCCAGGGATAGACATAGTCCCCAAGGGCATGCCTCCAGTGACCTACTTCCACCAACGAGGTCCCACCTCCCAGGAGTCCATTCAGCCATGAACAGATTAATCCAATCACTTCCCCAAAGCCCACTCCGGACAGTGCTACGTTACCTTGAACACATGAGCTTCTCAGGGACGCTCCAGACCCAAAGCTCAGCAAGAGCTGTAAGATCACACATTTCTGTCGTTGTCAGTCATGAAGTTTGTGGTCCTTTGTCACAGTAGCAAAGGGACGTGGCAGAGCCAGGAGACTTCAGCTGTTAAGACTGGGAGAAGAATTGGCCCGCTTGGGTTGGACCCCTTCTGCCACTCCTTAGCTTTCAGCCTTAGGCACATTTCTTAAACTAGTACATTGAAGGATCGAAAGCAGATCCCCAGCCGGGCATGGTGGCATATGCCTGTAATCCCACGGACGCTGGAGGCTGAGGCAGGAGGACTGCAACTTTTAAGGCCAGCCTCCTCAGCAATCAATCAATCAATCAATCAATATGGGCTGGAGATCTAGTTCAGTGGCAAAGTTCCTCTGGGCTCAATTCCTGGTACTGGAAAAAAATTAAAATAAGCAGATCCCAAGACCAGGATTCAGAGGCAAGAGTTTCTTTGGAAGGGCATCCGTGGGGGCGAGGAAGAAATACAGAGAGGGAAACAGCAAGAACATAGTGTATTACGGAGCCACCCACCACAGTGGGTGCCTGGTGCTGAGTGCCTGGAAACACGCTGGCTCTTGGTCCAACACCTCCCTCAGACCGACCCCACCCTGCCAAGATGCTACAGCACCCTCTTCCCAACCGCCCTGCCTGACGCCGGGAGCCAGGGAGTGGAGTACTGACACATGAATCCTTGAAAAAGCACTGATTGATGGCTGCTCCTGGGAGGTGTCTATTAGCCAGAGAGAGAGAGAGAGAGAGAGAGAGGAGCAACTGAAATTGAAACACAGGTCTAGCAGAGGCTGGCATCTCTTGCTGCCACCATATATCACATGGATGGAGGAGTAGTGCTCTCCTTCCATCTTTCGCTCACTTGGTGCCTAGCGCATGGTAAGTGCTCAATGAAAGTTAGTTATAACCACTGGCTCCCTCTCCTTTGCGTTCCCAAGCCATGCTGTTT
>PVJS01059268.1:0-11561 GCA_004027185.1 Glis glis | reverse complement strand
AAAAAAAAAAAAAAAAAAGAGCACTGGATGCAGAAGATGCCTCCAGTAAGACCTTTCTGAATCTCAGTTTGTTTAACTGTGAAAACTCATGGACTTTTTTGAAAAAATCAAATGAGATGTGCATTTGAAAGCACTTATGTTTCTCCATAAAAATATTAGTGATTGTTCTTATTACAATTATTATTATTAAAAATGTAATACAGACAATAAAGCCACCCTCATGGGTAGGATGACTCACATTTTCTTGGCACAAGCTCTTACCATATGTCCAGCTCAGAGGAGTATTCGGTGGCTCCAAGCAAAGCATCAGGAGGCCGGTACCAGAGGGTCACAACTTCCGAAGAGTATGTCTGGCTGGGAATAGACTTGGCCCGCGCAAGACCTGCCCAAAGGGAAGAGCACAGAACCCACTGTCTGACCCTTCCTGGCAGGGTAAGTGTAACTTGCAAAATAAACAACATTTTTAAAACCATACACAGATGGGCATGGTAGTGCATGCCTATAATCCTAGTATTTGAGAGGCTGAGACAGGAGGCTCGCAGGTTCAAGGACAGTCTCATTAACCTAACGAGACTCTGTTTCAAAATAAAAATAAAATGGGGCTGGAGGTGTAGCTTGGAGGTAGAATGCCCCTGAGTTCAATCCCCAGTGCCACAATAAAATAATATAAAAATAAAACCATACACAAATTTTAGGTGCTTTTAATAGAACTACTCAACTATCTTGACCCTTGTGTATCACTTTATCAGGAAGATTTCCCCAATTTTGACCTACTTTGTAGCTAGATGTGGCCTTCCTGGCAGTTAAGTCTGGTCAGGTGAATGAGTTCATGCCCATAAGATAAGAAGAGTGGATTTCCAGGTCGAGCCCTTAATGGAGGAGTTAAGTGTTCTGCTTCCTTTTTTTCCTTCTTCTCATGAGCACGAGGTGGCAGCCATGTTGACATATGCAACTGGAAAAACACCCTAGGAATGATGGAGCCAATGACAGACAAAGCCTGGGTCCAGACACCATGGGGCTTCCATATGAGCTCTGACTGTGTGGTCAGGACTGTGACGTGAGAGAAAGCTAAGTTTCTGGCATGTTATACCTCTGTGATTTGGGGTCTCTGTAACAGCAACTGAACTAATTCAGTTCAGGACTAGTGTGCCTGCCCTCCATTTCTGTAGTCTAGGAACACCCTGTTAGTAGATGGTGAGGACTACTGGTCCAAACTGGTTAGTGTCTTAGGGGTTTTGCAAGCCCTTCTCTGTAAAACGATAGTGCTGCTTATCTCACAGAATCACAGCATCTAGAGTTGAGAAAAACTTAAAAGAGGAACTCACAGTCTGGATGAGTGGTAAATGAATGTCTGTTACATGCTTATGTGTCAGGACTAACATGACTACCTCAGAATAAAGTTCCACTGCTACAGGACCACCATTTGACCTCCGCCAAACAGAAGAGTGGCTCCTCAGCTCTCATGGAACCAGTTCATCAACAAGTATTTACTGAGTATCTACTATGGTACCAGGCACTAGGAATACAATGATATGCAAAAACAACGGCCCTCATAATGCTTATAGTCTAGAAAAAGGCATATGTGTGTGTGTGTGTGTGTGTGTGTGTGTGTACATATTTGTGTGTTCATGCATGTGTACATATTTGTGTGTGCATTCATGTATATATGTGTCTGTGTGTGAATATTATTATAACCATGATAAGTGCTAAAATGGAAAGATAACAGTTGTAATGGTTTGGATTTGGGGTGTCCCCTAGCCCTCATGGAAACAGGGTGGCGATATTGGAAGTGGGCGTGGCTGTAATCTCAGAAGTGGATAAATCCATTGTAATGGATTTATCTGGATGGTGGCCCAGGCTGCCTCACATGGACTGAACTCAAAATCTCCAAACCATGAGCAAAAAAACCCTTCCTTCCTCTGAGTTACATGGTCAGGTCTTTGGATTATAGCAGTGAAAATGCTAATTAATACAGAAAATAGTACCAGAGGAGTGTGGTCACAGCTACATCTAAGTCTGACCATGTGGATTGTAATTCTTTGGAACCATTTTGTGGGAGGAAATTGTAAGGACCAGAATGTGGCTAGAAAGGTGGCCAGTAGAGACTGTGCTCAGGAGATTTTTGGAGGGCAAAGAGGACTCCATAGGATAATGGAGTAGAAGCCACACGTGTTACATTCTGGCAAAGAACTTATTGGCATTTTGCCCATGTCCTGAAACTTTGTGTGAGGCCGAATTTAAAGATGATGGGCTAACAGACTGGCGGAGGAAATCTCAAAACAGCAAAATATTCAAACTGCATTATGGATATTGATGTTCACATTCAGCAAATTGTACACCAAATTTCAGGAGTGGAAAGTAAAGCAGAGAGATTTTATAGATTTGCAGTTTGACTGGAAAGGCATGTGTACAGCTGGGGCTCAGAGAGATGATGCTGTGAAGAAAGGAAGATGGCTAAAGGGAGGGCAAATGCTTTAATTAGGAACAAGGGCAGTGATTTTCACTCAGATTCCTTCCCTGTGGCCAAGATGGAGGCGGGCCCAGCACTGCCCATGATGGGGACGGGCTCTGCTGTGGTCAAGATGGAGGTGAGCCCAGTGGCAATGATTAAAGAGGGTGTAACTAGCCGGGTGTGGTGGCACACACTTGTAATCCCAGTACTTGGAAGGCTGAGATAGGAGGATCACAGGTTCGCAGCCAGTCTCAGCTACTTAGTGAGACCCTCCACAACTTAGTGCGACCCTGTTTCAAAATAAAGAATAAAAAATAGGGCTGGGGGTGAAGCTCTGACCCCTGGGTTCAATCCCAGTACTGCAAAAAACAAAGGGGTGTGACTACCCTATCTGTTAGCGGTCCATCTCAGCGCTCATGTAAAGCTGGCTTTGCTGGGAAAAGGGGGCCATGGAAGCTTCCCCCTAGATTTCAAAGGAAAGCCTGGGAAGCCAGGCAACGTGTGGCAAGGCTGAAATCCCTGCAAGCAGGCCCAAATGGGGCAATTTGTGAAGCTGTGAGGGTGAAGCCAAGATTGCAAGTAAAACCTCCAAGATTAAGAAATGACAGAAATGTAGAACAACCACGAGGAAAGACTGCTAGCTGCAAGCCATGGAGCCAGGACTGGAAGAGGCAGTACACTGCCCACTGCAATCAGCCAGGCCACAGGGGCAGAGCTGCCAAGGTCCCTTGGAGATTGCTTCTCAGGCCATGTGCCCTGGATGCCAGAAATGGAGCTGCAGGATCAAATGCTTGCCCTGCCAGATTTTGATATTGTTTTGGTCCCGTTTCTTCTTTCTTTCTTTTTTGCAGTACCGGGGATTAAACCCAGGGGCATTCTACCTCCAAGCTATACCCCTGGCCCTATTTTTTATCCTTTATTTTGAAACCGGGTCTCACGAAGTTGCGGAGGGCCTCACTAAGTAGCTGAGGCTGGCCGCGAACCCGGATCCTCCGGTCTCTGCCTCCCAAGTACTGGGATTACAAGCATGTGTCACCACGCCCGGCCCCGTTTCTTCTTTCTAAGGCCTTATTTCTCCTTTTTGGAGTGCAAATGTTTACTCTGTGCCATTATATATTGGATGTATATAACTTGTTTTTATTCTGATTCTTATTTTCTTTTACAGGGGCTCACAAGAGTTCACTTTCAGTCTCAGAGGAGACTTTGGACTTTGGGACTTTTGAGTGATGCTGGAACTGTTAAGACTATGTGAACTCTTGGAAATGGACTAAATGCATTTTGCATTGTGAGGTGGCCATGAGGTCTAGGGGATCTGGGGTGGAGTGTAATGGTTTGGATTTGGGGTGTCCCCCAGCCCTCACAGAAATGGGGTGGCAATGTTGGAAGTGGGGCTTGGTTGTAATCCCAGCAGTTACAATGTAATCGCATCCAATACAATGGATTTGTCCACTACCAGCCCAGGCCAGTAGGGTGTGGCTGAAGAAGATGGGTCCTGTGGCTGTGGCCTTGGGGATTATATATGGTTCCTCCTCTCCTCGCTCTCTCTCTTGCTTCCAGCCGCCATGATATGGGAGCAAAGCCTTGTGCTCTCCCTCTCTCCGCTTCCTGCTGCCATGTCCTGAGAGCCACTTACACGGACTGAATTCAAAATCTCCAAAGCGAGAACAAATACATCTTTCTTCCTCTAAGTTACATGGTCAGTCTTTGGATTATAGCTCTGAGAATATAGCTCTGACTAATACAGCAGTGATACTCAGGAAATCTGTGTCACTTTGATGGGAACTGAGTCACACTTACATAGATACTTAGGAGAGCAGGAACAAGTGTCCATTTCTGCAGGAGTCTATGCTATAGTCTGGTGTTAACCTCTTTATCCTGTCATCCTATGATAACCTTGGTCTATTCTGACAGAATCTGTAATATCCACTCAGATGTAGGGAAACCTACTAAGTACAAGTGTTTCTCTATAAAAAACAATGGCAGCCGGTAGTAGGGAAGCCTGAGCTTGGGGCATCTGACTAGACTGGGGCCTGATGGAATTCTAGGAAGCTACCACTCTCCCCCTTCTTCTGGCCTCCCATTTCCTGGATGGTAGTTTGATACCCTCACGAGGCATCATGTTCCCCGGGCCCCCAGTTTTCAAAGGCCAGGCCTAGTCAATGTTTTAAACAAGTGCACACAAAAGCATCATTGTTCACAACCCTGAAGGAGACCCGAGGGGCGACTTACCGAAATCAGCCAGTTTGAGCTCTCCCAGGGGACTGATGAGCAAGTTCTGAGGTTTCAGGTCCCTGTGAAGAACGTGTTGGTGGTGGATGTACGCCAGGCCCCGCAAAAGTTGAAACATGAAAAGCTGGAAGGAATGAACACCATACCTAAGGACATTTGAGCCGCCCTGTGTTGATTTCTCCTCTAAATCAAAAACAGTCATCCGAAAGAAACAGTGAACATGTCTCTTGAGAGAGACCAAAAAAAAGAAAAAGATTTTACATGTATTCAGAGTAAGGAAAAAAGGACAAGGAGAATCAAGTACCCAGACATCCAAAACAAAGGGATTCTGGCTTTTCCTGACATCTCGTTTCTTTGATACTGAGGGAATTACCCTTCCTTAAAAATCTAAAGTGAAACTTTGACGTTTCCCTCGAAACCCTAGTTATTGATTTAGATGTGAAAGATACAATTTTCCCCCACCAATGAACTTGGCATATAAGATCAAAGTTGACCTGGAAGTGATATTCTAAAATTTACAACTGCGAAAGTTTCCCAGACTCTCTGATATGAAACCTTTTTGCAAACACAACACAAGGAGAACCGACTGAGAATGCATGGTATCAGGACATAAAGGAATCGCTATCTTTTTAAACTTATTTTTTTTAAATCTTGAATTCAAAGCTGAAAACAAGAGAAATATATGGTACAGATCAAGAGGCAAGACAGACCAAAAGAAATGAGCACCCTTCCAATAAATAAATAAAAAGACAATAATAGATGGTGGTAGTGGTGAGGAAACAGTAAAAATACATTCTGGACCCCAGTTTTCAAATATTTCCCCTGGTGCTCAGTGGTGGAGCTCAGTGGTGGAGTGCTTGCTTAGCTGGCATAGGCCCTGGGTTCCTCAGCACCACACACACAAAAAGTTTCATGAAGCGCAGAAACTGAAGACATTATTAAGTTCCCACAAATATAGATGCTTATGGGGAAAAAAACAATACTTAGTATCCTAAGTATCTGTTATTTTCCAGTGCCACTGGCAATGGAGAATCGAAACACCATCCTAGTGTTTCCAAAGACCTATGCCAACTGAGAACATGTTCTGGCGGTTTAGAAAAGAAGGGGCCAGGCCCAGCATACCTGGGGACACGGGCAAAATGGCAGGTGCAGAGCTATGTGGATCAGTCCCCTTTTTCCACAGCATCTTGGAAACTAGGAACTTCAGAGTTGCTAGGACTAGTACTGAGCAAACAATGATGTGGAGACTTTGGAGCCAAATTAATGAGCAGCATGATCCAACTGAAGCAGAAGTCTGGGGAATTTACCTACCACAGCACACCTGTGGCTGTGGAGGTTCCACACAGCTCTCATGTCAGGCTCACAAGCCATTTGCTGGTGCATGCTTGTGATCCCAGTACTTGGGAGGCTGAGATAGGAGGACTGCAGGTTCACAGCCAGCCTCAGCAACTTAGGCCCTCTGCCTAAGTGAGGCCTTAGTGAGACCCTGTTTCAAAACAAATGAATAAAATAGGGCTGGGGGTGTAGCTTGGAAGTAGAATGCCCCTGGGTTCCATCCCAAGTACCAAAAAAAAAAAAAAAAAGAATGTAAAAAATGCCAGGTGTGGTGGAGCTTGCCTGTAACCCCAGCAACTCAGGAGACTGAGACAGGAGGATCACAAGTTCCAGGCCAACGTGGGCAACTGAGCAAGACCCTGTCTCCAAAGAAAATGAAAAAAGGACTGGGAATGCAGCTCAGTGGTAGAGTGTCCCTGGGTTCAATCCCCAATACAGCAATAAACGAATAAATAAATTAATTCATTAACAAATGTTAAGGGCTGGGGAGGTCTCACAGTGGTAGAGCACTTGCCTAGCATGTGCAAAACCCTGGGTTTAATCGCCAGCACTGCAAAAATATTTTCTTATGACTTCTCCTTCAAATGTTCACTGGTCCTATGAATCTTCCCAACACTTTCTCTTCCTGGTGCTTCAAACAAACACTATTCAATTTACCATTCACCAAACACAATAAGCTACCAAAGCACAAAATTCCTATGTCAACATTTCAACCTTCTAGTTGGTTATAAATAGAAATGTCCACTGACAAGACAATCTCAAGAACCAATTTAAATTCCAGGCAAAAGATAAGATACCATAGTGTGTGCTTAAAAATCTGATTCTCAATGAGAAGGGATGAAGGAAAGACGACGGAGATGAACGCAGGTGAGAGACAGCAGATAGGAAGGTGGTGACCAGAGAGGACTATAGTCTTTGGGAATAACTATACTCAGTTTGCAGACAGGAAAACCAGGGCTCAAAGAAACTTTAAAAATATGTCTATGAAGGGACAAGGTGAAGACTCAAATTCACACCTGCCTGATCCCAGGACACTGTCTCAAGAAACTGGAAAAAGACAGAAAACTAAAGCATGATGGGAAGGAGAGAGCTGGCTGAGTCAGAGTTTCTCAGTGGGTCAGTGGGAGATGCCTTTCATGTCCCAAGTGTTACAGTTCTCACTAATTAGTCCTGCCCACCGCCCACCTCCCACCTTCTTGCCGCTCAGTCCCGTTCCTCTCTGCCGCCTCTTGTGTCTCAGCATTGTTAATGGTAAAGCTCCGTGGTGATAAAGTTCGGTATTTCATAGCTACATTTCTTAAAACTGCAGCCTGCACTGACTAAGCTCACCACCCACTCACTCTTTGATCCCTTGCGTCCTGGAATCTTCCTTCAACAATTATTTCATCACCCTCTAACCAAATCCGATGGTGTGTTCTCAGTCAATGGCAAGCCAGACCGTGGGCGACTCTTTCCAGAGAGGCTTCCCATACCCCAGGGGGTAGATCTGTTTCCAGCACAATCAGGTTTGGAGGGAACAAAATAATTCCACTGGGCTATTGCCATCTGGGTTAGGAGTCCCTCAAAAACACAATTGGACCAGTCAGTTGACTCCGGGCGGGAAAGCCTGCCTCCTTCCACCCTGGGGATCCCCGGGATTCCTTCTATTAGAAATCTGAAAAGAGGATCTGAAATGCTCGTGTGCTGAAGGCTGTGTCCCTGTGCAGCAGTGTTCAGAGGTGGGGCTTTGGGAAAGGGATTGGATTATGAGGGCTCTGACTTCATCAATGGATCAATCTATTGGTAGGCTCCTAAGTGAATGGATTACAGGGAGGTGATGGAGACTGAAGAAGGCGGGGCCTAGTTGGAGGAGGTTGGTCACTGGGGGCTGCCCTGAAAGGATAGGTCTTGTCCTTGGCCCCTTTCCCTCTCCTGCCCTCCTCTTCTCTCTCTCTCTCTTTCTCTGCTTGCCAGTCTCCACGAGGTGAGCAGCCTCTTCCACCACGTGCTCCCTGTTATGATGTTCTGCCTCATCACAAGCCCAGAAACAATGGAGCCAAGGGACCATGGACTGAAACCTCTGAAACTGTGAGCCAGAATAAACCTTCCCTCCTCTGAATTGATTTTCTTGGGTATTTTGTCACAGTGATGAAAAGTTGACTGGCAAACCTCACTAGGATCCCCACCCTGCCTCCTTTGGTCCCTTCTCAAAATATAAGCCTCTACCCATTCCTTCTTCTCCCCTAAACCCATCTCCATACTGCTATTTGCTTCTCTTCTTCTCACTGAATCCAGTTTCTGTTGCTCTTTCACCTCTGCTCCTCAATCCTGGTTTAAACCTCTCCAAAAGCAAAGCTCTGGTGAGTTTCTTCCTGCCTCCTTTCCTTACATGACATGTGAGTTCACTGCTTCCCTACGCCTTCTCCAGGGGCTGCTCGTTTTCCTGCAACTTCCTCCTAACCTGGATCACTGAAAGGTGGGACAAGCTGCCTCTCCTTCCCCAGTACCACTTCAAAGCCATTTCTTTTGCCAGGTGTGGTGATGCACTTCTGTAATCAATCCCAGTAACTTGGGGGCTGAGGCAGGAGGATTGCAAGATCAAGGCTAGCCTGGGCAGCTGGTGGTGTTCTACCACTGAACTACATCTCCAGCCCTTTTTTAATATTTATTTTTATTATGTATTTGTTTATTGTGGTACTAGGGATTGAACCCAGGGGCATTCTACCTTTAAGCCACATCCCCAGCCCTTTTTTATATTTTATTTTGAAACAGGGTCTTGCTAGGTAACTGAGGGTCTTGCTAATTTGCTGAGGCTATCCTCAAACCTGCAATCCTCCTGTCTCAGCCTCCCAAGTACTAGTATTACAGGTATGCATCACCACACCCAGCTCATTCATAATGTTTTTACCATGGTCACCAATGTCCTTTGCTATGAAATCCAATAGATGCTTCTCATTTCTTATCTTTGTGCTGTTGCCTGCGTTTTCCTTCCTAATGCTTACTCGCACATGCGCTCATGCTCTCTCTCCTTGGTTCCACAATCTAATTTTTCTCTCTGGCTGTTCTTTTTATAGGTTCTGCTTCTTCCACTAATGTCTAATATATTGACATGCCTTAGGGCTCCAGGTTTGACCTTCTTATGACTCTCCATATTCTCCCTCAGCCATCTTACCCCCTGGTGTGGCTTCCAGGAACAACTGTATTTTGATTATTTTAAATTTTTTATCTCCAACTCAGATCTATTTTCTGACCTTCAGACTCACATGGTCTGAAGTTCACCTGGACATCCCATAATCACCTCACTCAGCATGTCCAAAACATTATTCACTATATTCCTTCAAAATCCATTTTGTTCCTGTTTTTCTATCTCAGTGAATGGCACCACCATCTATCTTAATACTCTAAGCTAGAAAAAAAATTTGTTGACTCTTCCTTATCCAGTTAATTCTGCCTACGTAGGTCATTATGCATCTCCCCACTTTCCTCCACCGTCATCTCACATCTGTCCCCCTGTTGTTTGATTAGCCTCGCTGTCAAGGCTGGGACCCTAACAGACACCAGAATTTAGGGAATGTGCAGATGAATAAAAGTCTACTTACTGTAGGAGTGGGAGTTGGGGTGGAAGAAATGAGGAGAATGGGGGGGCAAGTCATTTCTGAGAGAGAGAGAGAGAGAATTTTCCTTCTCCCAATTTATTCACTACACTGTCATCAGAGTGAGCTTTACAGAAAAAAAATCTGAGTTTATTCCCTTCTTGTTTAAAGCCATTTAATGTGTCTTCATATGGAATGGCATGACATCAATGGGCCCTTCATCCTCTGACTCCTGCTTATCTCTTGATTCTCATCTTTAACCATCACTAAGTCTGCTAATTTTAAACTCTGCCTTACCAAATTAGTTTCAGCTTTTGGAATATACCATGCCTTCCCTGGCATTCTAGCATTTTTACTTCTGCATCTACCCTGGAGAACTCATCCCTACTCCCACCTGCTTTAGTTGGACGACTTTGTCCTTTTTGCCTCCATAGACCCTGAAGAAATCTACTTATGGGTGCATTCCTCACAAATCTACAAAGCCCTTGAAGTCAAGAGTATGATTTTTAACTGGATTCCTTGTGTTGTTCGCCACCAGAACCTCCTTGAAATTGTCTTTCCTTGACTTCCATGATGAAGTATTTCTCTGGATGCTTTATATTCCTGAAAGCTGTTTCCTTGTCCCTTGCTGTCCTGTTCCTGTTCTCATCCCCTAAAGGCAAAACTCCTATATCAAGCCTTTCTCTTTGTGCTCTTGTGGTTATCTACTCTCTTATCTTTTACTCCAGACTCTAGTGCCAGTAACCCTCAGACCTACATCTACAGCTCACAATCCCTCTTGAGCATCATCTCCTCTTCAGTTGTCTGCTGCTCATTTCCTTTGGACATTCCATCTCAGCTAGGTGCTGGACATGTCTCAGACAGGGCTCCTCTTCCTCTCCAAACCACCGCCTCCCAGTTCTGTTAATAGAGTTACAATTCTCCTGGTCAATCAAGCTCAGAATTAGTCATGCTTGGCCCCATCCTTTCCCTCCTCATGCCCAGTTAGTCATCAAGCCCTGACTCAACTCTTTTTGTTTTGTTTTTGGTACCCAGGGGCATTCTACCTCCAAGCTGCACTGCCAGCCTTATTTTATTTTTTATTTGGAAACAGAATCTCGTTAAGTTGCTGAGACTTGCCTCAAACCTGTAATCTTCCTGTCTTAGCCTCCCAAGTACTGGGATTACAGGCGTGCACCACCACGCCCAGCTGAACTCTTCTTTATTATCACTTCTCATCTCCATTCTTACCATCACTGCTGTAATTTAGGCCTTTATGACTTCTTACCTAGATCCATGCTACTCAAAGTTTAGTCCTCCACCAGCTGCATCTGTATCGCTTTGGATCATGTCAGAAATGCAGAAGCTCTAGACTTACTAAATCAGAACCCCTGGTCCTTCATCTGCCCACTGGAGTTTGAAAAGCACTAAACTATACTCCATCAATTAACTAACTGGAATCCCTGACTCTAGCCTCTGTTTTCCTTTAATCCATCCCACGAACCCAGTCAAAAATGTTTCCTTTTTTTTTTTTTTTTGCGGTACTGGGGATGGAACCCAGGGGCGTTCTACCTCCGAGCTACATCCCTGGCCCTATTTTTTATCCTTTATTTTGAAAGCGGGTCTCAACGAAGTTGTGGAGGGCCTCACTAAGTAGCTGAGGCTGGCTGTGAACCCAGATCCTCCGGTCTCTGCCTCCCAAGTACAGGGATTACAAGCGTGCGCCACCACGCCCGGCCTCAAAAATGTTTCCTTCTGATCATGCCATTTTCTTTCAACTCAAACCTTAACAATGATTATAAGGAATAAAGTCCATACTTTTCAAAAAGTTAGGCTCTCAGCCACCTACCCAATCTATTTTCCTAGAGAGGTATACGCCGTATCACTAATATACTCTATATTTGAGGCCAACAGGACCAGAAATGCAGTATGGCACTAGCAGAAAAGAATCTTAACCAGGAGTCACTTTTCTTTTTTTTTTTTTTTTTTGGTAC
>PVJS01059267.1:0-11562 GCA_004027185.1 Glis glis | reverse complement strand
TCCGGGTTCGCGGCCAGCCTCAGCTCTCTTGCTCTCTCTCTCCCTGTCTCTCTGTCTCTCTGTCTCTCTCTCCTTAGTGAGGCCCTCCGCAACTTTGTGAGACCCGGTTTCAAAATAAAGTATAAAAAATAGGGCCGGGGGCGTAGCGCGGAGGTAGAACGCCCCTGCGTTCAATCCCTGGTACTGCAAAAAAAAAAAATAAATAAAAAATAAATAAATAAATAAATAGCTACATGTGACCACTGGTTCTGTATGGGCAACCACTGTAGAACAATAAATACAGTAAACTTCATAACTCAGAATTACTATTGAAAGTATGTATTTCAGAGCCAGGTGTGGTGGCACACACCTGTAATCCCAGTACTTGGGAGGCTGAGACAGGAGGATAACAGGTTCGAGGACAGCCTCAGCAAGTAGTGAGACTCTCTTCAACCTAGTAAGACCCTGTTTCAAAATAAAAATAAAAGCCGGGCATGGTGGTACACACTTGTAATGCCAGTACTTCAGAGGCTGAGACAGGAGGATCGCAGGTTCGACACCAGCCTCAGCTACTTAATGAGGCCCTCTGCAACTTAGTGGGACCCTATTTCAAAAGAGAAAATAAAAAATAGGGCTAGGGGTGTAGTATCTCAGAGGTAGAGTGCCCCTGTGTTCAATCCCCAGTACCACAAAAAAATAAAATATAAATATGGCTGGGGGTGTAGCTCAGAGGTAGAATGCCCCTGAGTTCCATACCAAGTACCACCAAAAAAAAAAAAAGTATGTATTTCAGGATTTTGTGTGTGTGTGTGTGGTGCTGGGGATGGAACCCAGGGGCATTCTACCTCTAAGCTACTACCACCAAGCTATACCCTCAGCCCTACTTTTTATTCAGTAAATTGCAGAGGGCCTCACTAAGTTGCTGAGGCTGGCCACAAACCTATGATCCTCCTGTTTTAGCCTCCCAACTACTGGGATTACAAGCGTGCGCCACCACACCCAGCTTCAGGATGTTTTTAAAGAAAATTTCAGCCAGGCGTGGTGGCACATGCTTGTAATCCCAGTACTTGGGAGACGGAGATTGGAGGATCCGGGTTCACAGCCAGCCTCAGCTACTTAGTGAGGCCCTCCATAACCTCATGAGACCCGGTTTCAAAATAAAGTATAAAAAATAGGGCCAGAGGTGTATCTCGGAGGTAAAACGCCCCTGGGTTCAATCCCCAGTACCGCAAAAAAAAAAAGAAAAAACAAAATTTCTATTACTTTCTAAGTTGTAGTTTTTAGAACTTTGTTCTATGGATTTTTTGTGAGCTACTGTATTAAAAGACATTTTGGAGGGCTGACAATGTAGCTCAATGGTAGAACGCTTGCTTAACATGTGCAAGGCCCTGAGTTCCATCCCCAGAACCACACATGCACACACACAAAAAATTTATTTTTATTTTACTTTATTTTAGTTTGTGGTTCTGGGTATTGAACTTAGGGGCATTCTACCTCCAAGCTACACTCCCAGCCCTTTTTTATTTTGTTTTGAAACAGGGTGTCACTAGGTTAATGAGAGTCTCACTATTTGCTTAGGCTGTCCTCGAACCTGTGATCCTCCTGTCTCAGCCTCACAAGTACTGGGATTATAGGCATGCACCACCACCACCGACACAAAAAGACATTGTGTGTGTGTGTGTGTTCCTGGGGATTGAACATAGGGGCATTCTACCTCCAAGCTACGCCCCCAGACCTATTTTTCATTCTTTATTTTGAAACAGCATCTCACTAAGTTACAGAGGGCCTCACTAAGTAGTTGAGGCTGGCAGCGAATCTGTGATCCTCCTGTCTCAGCCTCCCAAGTACTGGGATTACAAGAGTACGCTACCATGCCTGGCTAAAAAGACATTTTAGAAAACATGTCTTTTGTTTTTTGTTTTTTGTAGTACTGGGGTTGGAACCAGGGGCATTCTACCTCCAAGCTTCACCCCTAGACCAATTTTTTATTTTTTATTTTGAAACAGGGTCTCATTTAGTTGTGGAGGGCCTCACTAAGTAGCTAAAGCTGCCGTAAACCTGTGATCCTCCTGTCTCATCCTCCCAGGTACTGGTATTACAAGCATGGACCACAATGCCCGGCAGCGTGTTTTTCTTGAAAGTGTTAAATATTCATTCCAAACTTTTAACAAAAATATTTCTATATCGATCAAGCAAGATTTCTAGATGTGTTTGTCACTACTTTGGGAGGTAATCAATCCTAATTGATAAAGGTGATACAAAAATTTGATAAATTATTTTTTTCTGCTTTAACATTCCAATATTGCTGCTAAAGGTGTGTCATTACTATTGCTTAAATTAAGACCTATGGTGTTTTGTTTTTTAAAAAGTCATTTATGGGATAAACTATGACAAATGAATATCATCCAAAGAGGTAGGTAGGGTACAGCTTAGTAGGGTGAAACCAAACACTTTGTAGAAAAAGCAGTCAGTCGTTCAAAGGAAGTTTTTTGTTTTTCTATCATAGAAAGTTAAATCTGTTTGCTATGTAAGCATATGTATTCAGAATGTAAATTGCCTTTAGAAACATGTTACTCTTTCACTGTCTCCACTCAGTGAATGATACCAGTGTGTCTCTCAGTGAGGGCTTCCTTTTGCTGATTCTTCATCAGACTGCAATTCCTGCTGGGAAGTTGGCTGAGACTCAGGAAATGCAGCTCACCACTGAAACACAAGAAATCAGAATTTTTCAAAGCTGTAAGGTAAGCTAAAAAGCAGTCCAGTGGTACTAAGTATTTTTCTACCCTATCAATCTACCTGTAGCCTCTATTTAAAAAAAAAAAAAAGATGTAGAATTCATACTAAGTTTTTCCAGCTTTGAAAATTATTGATTTCTTGTGGTGAGATACTTTTGTATAGTGAGCTGCATTTTCCAGGCCTTAAACCTCCTAATCATAGTGTCAACATCATGGTCTCTGTGTGTAGACTGTTTTGCTATGTACATTGTGTGCATGTTGGCTATTTTTTAAATGAATGTAAATACATAAACACACATATTTTCATATTTGCTATATGGGAAAAGGGATGCCTGTCCAAATTATATTCTGGATGCGAGATTTAGACATTGGGATAAGTTAAAAGAGAAGTAGATATTTTTGTTTTCCATGTAAATGTCCTTGGTTTGCTTCAAAAAGTTTAAAGCCGGGCATGGTAGTACACACCTGTAATCCCAGTTCTTCAGAGGCTGAGACAGGAGGATCGCAGATTCGCAGCCAGCCTCAGCTACTTAGTGAGGCCCTCTGCAACTTAGTGAAACCCTGTTTCAGAATCAAGAATAAAAAATAGGGCCAGGGGTGTAGCTCAGAGGTAGAATGCCCCTGAGTTCAATTCCCAGTTCTGCAAAAAAAAAAAAAGGCAAGAAATTCCTGGGTTAGCCCCTCAGAATTTTTGCGAGCCATTTTCCCTGGATTTCCATTTTCTTTGCCATTTCTACCCAAGCTTCTTGATGCAACAGTGACTTGGAAAATATTCAATAGGATGCCATGAAAAACAAAGAAATTCTATTCTGGCTGTGCTGCTGCTGCTTTAGCTGGAACTACAGTCACACTGACTCTCCCAAGTTCCCATTGTGATTTTCAAAACTTTGCATTTCCTTAAAGAAATTTGAGCACTGTAGTCCATTCCTACTTTTTATGGCAGTACCATCCCTATGCTAAGGACTGTGTATCTAGATACGGAAAATTTCAGTCACCTCCTTGAATACTCTCATGCCCTCTACTTGTCGCCCAAACCAAAATAAATATGCTGCCACGTAGGAAGGCAAGTGACATTTTGAGATATATCATATCATGAACTGTGAATCTACTTTTGGTAATGTCTGTATAAGCAAGACATTGCTGCAGTTCCTTGACATTGCCACAAGAGTAGTGTCATTAGCAAAGCAGCAAGGCGTTCAGCTAGAGAAACAGAAACTTACCAGGGAATGAATGGGGAGAATCAGTGATGCCTAGCAAAGCAGCAGCATCATATCCGGAAACTTCTATTTCTTTTTTTTTGTGTGTGGTACTGGGAATTGAACCCAGGGGCATTCTACCTCTGAGCTACACCCCTGGCCCTATTTTTTATCCTTTATTTTGAAACTGGGTGTCACGAAGTTGCGGAGGGCCTCACTAAGTAGCTGAGGCTGGCCACGAACCCAGATCCTCCGGTCTCCACCTCCCAAGTACTGGGATTACAAGCGTGCGCCACCACACCCGGCTCCGGAAACTTCTATTTCTGACAGGTTAAATTCCTAAGCAAATTTAATTTGGGAACATGTGGTAGAGTTTGGAGTGCTAACTTTAGGAAAGATCTACTCAGAGAGGCGGGCCTTGTCAGAAGGACTTGTCTCACAGATTCAGAACCACTTCAACAGTGAGCAGATTCATTGGGAAGTAATCAGAATACAAGTGTGAGGCAACAATTTAACAGTTTTCTCCATTTACCTCTTTGTCTCTGTCATGAACTATAATGATAGAGATACTACAGTTATAACTGTATAATAGCCACACGTCCCTTAACAGCGGGGCTGTGTTCTGAGAAATGCGTCGTTCGGCAGTTCGCCATTGTGCAGACATCCCAGAGTGCTCACACTAACTCAGGATTCCTGGGACTTCAGTGGGTGATATAATCTCATGGGACCACCATCATAGGTGTGGTCCTTCCTTGACCAAAACATCCTTATGTGGACTGTGAATGTATCTAAAGTGATGAAAAGATTGGTTCTAGAATGGGTTATAGATAATAATTCCCAAATCATCTTGACTTTTTTTGTATTTGGGATTGAACCCAGAGGCATTCTACCTCTGAACTACACCCCCAGTCTGATTTTATTTCTTTTTGGAAACAGGGTCTCACTAGGTTGCTGAGAGCCTCACTAAATTGCCAAGGCTGACTTTGAACCTGCTATCCTCCTGTCTCAGCCTCCCAAGTACTGGGATTACAAATGTGCACCATGACGCCCAGCCTCTCATCGTGCCTAAAAAGTTTCAAAATCGGTCGGGCGTGGTGGCGCACGCTTGTAATCCCAGTACTTTGGGAGGCGGAGACCAGAGGATCCAGGTTTGCGGCCAGCCTCACCTCTCTCTCTCTCTCTCTCTCTCTCTCTCTCTCTCTCTCTCTCCTTAGTGAGGCCCTCTGCAACTTCGTGAGACCCGGTTTCAAAATAAAGTATAAAAAATAGGACCAGGGGTGTAGCACAGAGGTAGAACGCCCCTGGGTTCAATCCCCAGTACTGCAAAAAAAAAAAAAAGTTAGGTACCCATCTTTTAATGATAGTTTAATTGTAGTTTTTTTTTTGTGGTACTGGGGTTTGAACCCAGGGACATTCTACCTCTGAGCTACAAGGGGTACATTTTTAAATGATAAGTTGTTAAATATAGATTTCTTTAATAATATCTAAAAATTTAAGGACATTATTTAGATAATGATGAGATTTTTATACTGTTTAAAGTATTAAAATGTATATCTAAGAAGTGATAGAATCACAGGTTTGAAGCTAGCCTCAGCAACTTAGTGAGGCTCTCAGCAATTTAGCGAGACCCTGTTTCCAAATAAGAAATAAAATAGGTCTGAGGGTGTAGCCTGGAGGTAGAGAACCCCTGGGTTTCATCCTCAGTACCACAAAAAAAAAAAGTGACAGAAATTAAAAGTGGCTTAAATCTGTCTAGACCAATAGGTGAGCTTTGTCAAAGGAAACAAAAAGCCAGGAATGCTTTAGAATCTCTCGGTGGAGCTTACAACATGTATTTTTGGTTTGGTTTGGTTTGATTTTTTTGGTATTCGGAATTGATCCCAAGTGCATTCCACCTCTAAGGTCCACCCCCAGCCCTATTTTTTTTTTTTTTAATAATAGGCCTCACTAAGTTACCAAGCACTGTCCTAGAACCTGCAATCCTCTTACCTCTATCCCTCCAAGTACTGGGATTGCAGGCAGTGCACCTGGCTACAATGTGTGTTTTTAAGAACTTCCCTTAATGTTCCTCTTGCACACAACTGGCCTAATGGGTACTTTTTAAAACACTTTTCATAGCTCACACATGGTAGGCAGAGTAGTAGATAAAGTTTTGTACTCTATAGTTTACAAATTTAAGTACAAGGGCTATGTTTTAGTATTAATATATCACCATGAAGTCTCTTTTATAAAGTAACATATTTTCAGCCGGGCACAGTGGTGAACACTTGCAATCCCAGTACTTAGGAGGATCACAGGTTTAAGGCTAGCCCTCGAGGTAACTTAGCAAGACCATTTCAAAATAAAAAATAAAGCTGGGTGTGGTGGTGCACACCTATAATCCCAGTACTTGGGGGCTGAGACAGGAGGATCGCAGGTTCAAGGACAGCCTCAGCAAGTACTGAGACTTCTCATTAACGTAGTGAGATCCTGTTTCCAAATAAAAGTAAAATAGGGCTGGGGGTCTTGTTTGGACATAGAATGCCCCAGGGTTCAACCCCCAGTACCACACACACACACACACAAAAAAAAAAAAAGATTAAGAGGAATCAGCTCCAGGCATGAATCAGGAACCTTCTAAAGAACTAAATAATGAAAAACCCCTGAATATAGTCACTCGAGACTTTCTCATGTTGTGTGTGAAAGCCAAAGACTTTCCAGAGCTTCTATGCAGATAATTACTTCGAGATGAATAGTGGTTGGCCATGTAAATTATAATCTTTCAAATGCCCTTCCTGGATTTGGAATTACCAGGATGACAGTCTCTCAAGTGTAAATTCTTTGTTTGGGTAATAATTATAGCCATACTTCTATAGTGCTTACTGTTCAAGTGTTTCATTAACTGGATCCTCCTGACATTTTCGTTGGGTTGGTGCTGTTATCGTCTCCATTTTACAGATGAGGAAACTGAAACTGAGGCACAGAGACATTTGGGAGCTCTTACCCAGAGCCTCACGCATGCTAGCAAGTGTTACACTACTGAGCTACACCCCCAGCCCCAGAGTCCACCTTCTTACCCACAAAACAGTGTATAACACCTATGCTGAAGAATGTTAATCTGGGAATTTAAAGTCTCTTCTTGTTATGTTTTTGATAAGAAATCCAACTGAGAGGAGTTTTTGTTTTGTTTTGTGGTACTGGGGTACTCTGAGCTATTCCCCCAGCCCTTTTCATTTTTTATTTTGAAACAAGGTCTTACAGAGTTGCTGAGGGTCTTGCTAAATTGATACAGCTGGTCACAAACCTGTGCTCCTCCTGTCTCAGCCTCCGAAGTGCTGGGATTACAGATGTGCACCACCACAGCAGGCTTTGGAAGTTATTTTGTTTTTGGTTTTGGCACCAAGGATTGAACCCAGGGGGGTTCTACCACTGAATTATACCACCAGCCCTTTTTATTTTGAGACAGGGTCTCACTGAATTGCCCAGGCTGGCCTCGGACCTGCAATCCTGCTGCCTTACCATCCCAAGTGCTGGGATTACAGGCTTGTGCCACCACACCTGGCTGAGAGAAGTTTTAGTATAAAAGGTTTTTCAGGTGTGCATGTATGTCACTATCACTATGAACTACATTATGGTGTGAAATTATAATGCAACAATAAATGTATAAAAGAAGATATATAGTTTTATTTATTTATTTTGGTATTGGGGATATTAAACTCAGGTAGCTCCAGGGAGCTACACCCTCATCCCCCAAACCTCCCCCCCTTTTTTTTAAACAGGGTCTTGCCAAGTTGTTGAGGCTGGGTACTGGGATTATAGGCATGCATCACTAGGCCCAGCAGGCCCAGCCAGATAGGCCTATGTTTTACTTTTTTTTTTTTTTTTTTTGCAGTACTGGAGATTGAACCTGGGGCATTCTATCTCTGAACTACACCTCCAGCCCTACTTTTTATTCTTTATTTTCAAACAGGGTCTCACTAAGTTGCGGAGGGCCTCACTAAGTAGCTGAGGCTGGCTGAGAACCTGTGATCCTCCTGTCTCAGCCTCCCAAGTACTGGGATTACAAGGGTTCAATCCCCAGCATTGCATACACACACACACACACACACACACACAGAGAAAAAAGTTCGTGAACTGATTTATTACTATACAGTTGGAGAATAGGTAGAGAGAGAAAGAGGAAAAAAGGCTGTTTTACATTATAAAGGAAACACTTCCCTTTTATTCCCCCTTCCCCCCCATTCTCCAACTGTATAGTAATAAATCAGTTCATGAACTACTTTTTTCTTTTCTTTTTTATTTGAGTTTGTGTATGCGGTGTGTGTTTCTTTTTTGTATGTGTTTGTGTACTAGGGATTGAGCCTAGGGGCATTCTACCTATGGGCTATACCCCTAGCCCTTCTCTTTCTTTTTTTTTTTTTTAAACAGGGTCCTGCTAAATTGCTGAGGGCCTCAGCAAGTTGCTAAGGCTCTCCTCAAACCTGTGATCTTCCTATCTCAGTCTCCCAAGAACTGTAATTATGTGTGTGCACCACTACACCAGGCAGGCTACTTCTTTACATACAGTGAAAATGACCTAATATTATACAGCATTATTTTCAGAATCAGACCACATTAAAATCCAATCTTGTTAGTTTTAGGAAATAATTAAAATGCATACCTAGATTGTAGAAAAATCCTGCATCTTTCCATCCAATTTTAGTGTTTATCTCACTTTCTTCTCTGGGTTTTTTGCTTGGCTGACAAAATATGAAGACCATTCTTCCTGCTGTCTTGAAGGCCCAGTCCTAATGTCCTGGAAGAGCTTTCCCTCTTGGCTGCAGAATTTTAGAATTGATGTGAGACTTCTCTGTTCACAGAGTCCAATTTATGACATCTAGGCTTTTGATTGGTTAAATACACTTGTTAGAAAAGCTCCTCCATCCTTAATTGATTCCACATGATAAAATAATGGCTTTGTTCTCAATACTTTACAGTTTGACAAAGTGCCAGAATGTCTATTCAGATAGAGTTTTATCTGAAGAAGTTCAGGCCAGATTGACTCTAATAGTTAGCTCTGACCAAAGGCCACTGCAACTGCCAAGTTTACTTCTAGGGTTTAAGGTTCACTGCTTTATCATGCCTTTTTTTTTTTAACTCCTTCAGATGAAAAGAAATCTTTCTCTTGGGTAATTTTTCTGTCATCACAGAGAGCTCTTTATTACTTTGAGATTTTGGAAGTTTGGAAGCATTTAGTTAATGATCATTCCATAGTGTTAATGATTACTAGGCTTGGGAAAATATGGCTAGTGTTTTAAGTATTTCTCATATAGTCATTTGTGTGAAATTACATTCAGCAAAGAGGAATGCTTTAAAGGGTATAAAAGATTGTTTTCCCATTCTGTCGGCTCTCTGTTGAGGTTCTTGATAGTTTCCTTTGCTGTGCAGAAGCTCTTCAGTTTAATGCAATCCCACATATTGATCCTCTTTTTTTTTTGTGTGTGTGTGTGTGTGTGGTACTGAGGATTGAACCCAGGGACATTCTACCTCTGAGCTCCACCTCCAGCCCGACTTTTTATTCTTTATTTTGAAACAGGGTCTTACTAACTTGCGGAGGGCCTCACTAAGTAGCTGAGGCTGGCCATGAACCTGCGATCCTCCTGTCTCAATCTCCCAAGTTACAAGTTACTTGTAACTTGTAACTTGTAACCCCAGTACTTGGGGTTACAAGTAACAAGTACTGGGGTTACAAGCCTGCGCCACCACACCCAGCTTGATCCTCTTTTTAACTTCTTGTGCCTTTGGGGTCTCGTTGAGGAACTTTTTACCTGTGCCTATGTGTTGAAGAGTTGGACCTATGCCCTCTTCAAGTAGCTGCAAGGTCTCTGGTCTAATTTCCAGGTCTTTAATCCATCTTGAATTGACTCTTGTGCAGGGTGAGAAAGTGGGGCTTATTTCCATTTTTCTGCATGTGGTTAACAAGTTTTGCCAACACCATTTGTTGAAGAGGCTATCTTTTTTCCAGTGTATGTTTTTGGCTCCTTTGTCAAAAATCAATTGGCTGAAAGTGTGCAGATTTGTTTCTGAGTCTTCTGTTCTGCTTCATTGGTTTTATGTGTCTTCTTTTGTGCCAATATCATGCTGTTTTTACAGATGAATAGATTACTAAACTATGGGATATGTACACAATGGAATTTTACGCAGCCATTAAGAACAAAATTACGTCATTCGCAGGGAAATGGATGGAATTAGAGAACATTATGCTAAGTGAGATTCAATCCCTAATCCCCAGCACCAGAGGGGGGGGCTCTGGCTGTATGCTCTTTTCTATATCTTGCTTTTTTTTTTTTTTTTTGGTGTTGCTGGGGATTGAACCCAGGAGCATTCTACCTCTGACCTACACCCCCAGCCCTATTTTATTTTTTCTTCTGAAACAGGGTCTCACTAAGTTGCTGGGACTGGCTTTGAACCTACGATCCTCCTGTCTCAGCCTCCCAAGTACTGGGATTACAGGCATGTGCCACCATGCCCAGCTTCATTTTTGTAAAACAGTAGCGATGAAAAAAATCTCAAATGCTTGTGTATGTGTGATTATGTGAGTATTGAAGAAAATAGGAAAGGATACATATTAGATTACAAATATGGGCCGGGATGCTGATGTAGTTAGTGTAGGGAAGTGGAGTGAAGAACCAAACAATGAAGGAGAGGAGAATGATTTATTGAAAAAATTTAGTATGATGTGATTATATTTATACACATTATAGTATATATATATATATATATATATATATATATGGATATAATTACTTTGAAAAATAATTCAAAGGAACAAATCAACATAATCTGGGCTAATCAAGACAGCCTTTTGAGCCGGGCGTGGTGGCGCAAGCTTGTAATCCCAGTACTTGGGAGGCTGAGACAGGTGGATTGCAGGTTCATGGCCAGTCTCAGCTACTTAGTGAGGCCCTCCGCAACTTAGTGAGACCCTGTTTAAAAATAAAGAATAAAAAATAGGGCTGGGGGTGTAGCTCGGAGGTAGAATGTCCCTGGGTTCAATCCCCAGTACAGCCAAAAAAAAAAAAAACAACAGCTGAGGCTGGTCACAAACCTGCAATCCTCCTGTTTCAGCCTCCCAAGTACTGGGATTACAAGCGTCTGCCACCATGCCCGGGTTAAATACATACAATTTAATCTGTCAATTTTTTCTTTTTTTTGCGGTACCTGTGATTGAACCCAGGGGCGTTCTACCTCCGCGCTACACCCCTGGCCCTATTTTTATACTTTATTTTGAAACCGGGTCTCACGAAGTTGCGGAGGTCCTCACTAGGTAGAGAGAGAGAGAGAGCGCGCGCTGAGGCTGGCCACGAACCCGGATCCTCCGGTCTCTGCCTCCCAAAGTACTGGGATTACAAGCGTGCGCCACCACACCTGGCTAATCTGTCAATTTTTAAAAAAATAAGTTGCTGGCCGGGCATGGTGGCGCACGCTTGTAATCCCAGTACTTTGGGAGGCGGAGACCATAGGATCCAGGTTAGCGGCCAGCCTCAGCTCTCTCTCTCTCTCTCTCTCTCTCTCTCTCTCCCTCTCTCTCTCTCCCTCTCTCCCTGTCTCTCTCTCTCTCCCTCTCTCTACCTAGTGAGGCCCTCCGCAACTTTGTGAGACCCGGTTTCAAAATAAAGTATAAAAAATAGGGC
>PVJS01059266.1:0-10000 GCA_004027185.1 Glis glis | reverse complement strand
TTACAATCCCACAAATCAGTTACTACTTAATACAGTGCCCAAGAAGCTAAACAAGAAAAATCCGAGCCTTCAACTTCAACCAAACATAATTCCCTTAGGCCCTTTATGTAAAAAAGGTAGAAACCCAAATTATACACCTTCGTGTAACATATGTTTTGTAGTTTCTGCTTTAATTTATCTTACAATTGCACATATTGTTGCATAGAAAATACTTGGTCCAAGAAGCTGACAAAGGAGAATCCATGCTTGGAACATTAAACAAATACAAACCCTAAGCGTCTTTAGCAACATGAATTAGAATCTCTGGTTATACACCTTCCTATACCCCAGGTTCCCTAGCTATGCTTTAATTTTTCTTACAATGGCACATATTGTTTTATAAAATATGATGTTCTCCAGAAGCTAAAAAGGAGAATCCATGCCTGGTATATTAAACAAAAGCAATTTTCAAGCCTCTTTGCCAAAATATGTTGGAAACCTGGTTTACACACCTTCCAATAACTCTAATTTCTTAGCTTCAGCTTTATTTTTTCTTTCACTCACCCCTATTGTTTTACAGAGAATAATTGGTATAAGTACCTAAAAAAGAGAATGCAAGAATGCATGCCAGATACTTTCAGAACACACAATACTCAAGCCCCTTTACCAAAATACGTTCATATCCCAGTTGATACCCCTTCCAACAATTCAGGTTTCCTAGCCTGTACTTGAGTTTTTCTTTCAAGCCATACATATATATTTTTTTCAGTACTGGGGATTGAACCCAGAGGCGTTCTACCTCCAGGCTACACTCCCAGCCCTATTTTTTATTCTTTATTTTGAAACAAAGTCTCACTAAGTTGCTGAGGCTGGCTGCAAACTTGGAATCCTCCCGTCTAAGCCTCGCGAGTACCGGGATTACAAGCATGCGCCGCCACCACACCCAGATACAAGCCCACATATTGTTTAAACTGAATACAGCGACAAAGAAGCCAAAAAAGAAGAATCCAAGCCTGACAATTCAACAAAACAAAATTACCTAAGCCCTTCATGGAAAAAAATGGTAGAAATATGGGTTGTACACTTTCCTATGGTACAGGTTTCCGTGCCTTTGCTTTAGTTTTTCTTACAAGAGCATGTATTGGTTGATAGAATGCTGGATGACAAAAGATAAAAACAAAGAATATATGTTTGATTCTGTAAACAAATGCAATTTTTGTGCATCTCCACCCCAATATGTAAGAATTCTGGCTTATACACCTTCCAATAACTCTGGTCTAGTAGTTTCAGTATTAGTTTTCCTTACCTTCTAATATGTTGGTTTCTGTGCAATACAGTGACCAAGAAGCTACAAAAGAAAAATCCAAGCCTGCTACTTCAAACAAACTTAATCGCCTAGGCCCTTTATGAAAAAAAAAAAAGGTAGAAATCCGGGTTATACACCTACATATAACATATGTCCCACTCCCTCCCTCCCCTTGTCTTTCAGATTGGGATTGGTAATTTAATATATGTATGTAGTATTATTATTTCAACTGTTACATTCTTTATGTCTCCATTCCCTCTTCTCCCTCCCCTAAACAGCCTCCATCACTCCATTGGAGTCTCTGCTATTCTATCTGATATTAACCTTGTTTCCCAATTTCTATCTAGCTTCCACATATGACAGAAAACATACAATTATTTGTTTTTGAGACTAATATTGCTTAGCATAATATTCTCAAGTTCCATCAATTTTCTAGCAAATGACCCAATTTTGTTCTTCTATATGGCTGAGTAAATTTCCATTGTATGTATATACCACAGTCTTGTGATCCATTCATCTGTTGATGGACACCTAGGCTGGTTCCATAATTGGGGTATTGTGAATTGTGCTGCTATAAACATGGATATGCATGTATCACTATAATATTATGACTTCAATTCCTTTGGAAAAATGCCATTGTCTTTCTTCATTTGGAATTCATTATTCAGCTCAGTTGCCCATTTTTGGTTTGATTATTTGTTTTTTTTTAGTGTTAACTTCTTAAAGCTCTTTATATATTCTAGATATTAGTCCTTTATCAGAGGGGTGGCTGGCAAAGATATTCTCCCATTCTGTAGGTTCTCTCTCTAGAATCTTGATTGTTCCTTTGCTGTACAGAAGCTTTTAAATTTAGTGCCATTTCATTTATTAATTCCCATTTTAATTTCCTGAGCTTCGGGGGGGTCTTATTGAGGAACTTTATACCAGTACCTATATGTTGGAGTGTTGGTCCTGTGTCCCCTTCTAGCAGTTTCAAAGTTTCTGGTCTAATTTCTAGGTCTTTGATCCATCTTGAGTTGACTCTTGTGCATGGCAAGAGGTTGCAGTTTAATTCCAGTCTTCTACAAACGGATAACCAGTATTCCCGACACCATTTGTTGAAAAGGCTGTCTTTTCTCCAGTGTCTGGACCTGGACTTTTCATTGGTGGGAGACTTTATTGCTGTTCCAATCCCTTTGCTTCTTATTGGTCTGTTTAGGTTTTCTATACCCTGTTGGTTCAGTTTAGGTAGGTTGCATGTATATTGGAATTTGTCAGTTTCTTCTAGGTTTTCTAGTTTATTGGAGTATAAGTTTTCAAAATAGTTTCTAATAATTTTCTGGATTTCCACGTTATCTGTGGTGACATCTCTTTCTTCATCTCTTATCCTAGAAATTTGGATCTATTCTGTCTTTTAGTTAGATTGGTTATATCAATCATTTATCTTTTTAAAAAACACAGTTTTTTGTTTTATTGATCATCTGGATTATTTTCTATTTCATTAATTTCTGCTCTGATTTTGATTATTTCCTGCCTTATGTTGGCTTTGGGGTTAGTTTGTTCCTGTTTTTCAAGGACGTCAAGGTGCATCATTTGATTATTTGGAGGCTTTTTTTTATGTGTATGCTCAACGTTTCAAAATTTTCCTCTTAATACTGCTTTCAAGGTTTCCTATAGATTTTTGTAAGTTGTGTATCTATTTTTCTTTGATTCTAGAATTTTAAAATTTCTCCCTTTATTTCTTCTCTGATCCAGTCTTCATTTAGTATTTACATCATTCAACTTACATGTATTTTTGTGATTCCTCTGTATTTTTTTATTGCTGGTTTTTACTTTCAGTCCATTGTATCTAAAAGGATGCAAGGAATTATATCAATTTTTAAAAATCTTCTGGTGTTTGTTGTGGTCTAAAATATGGTTTTGGAAACGCTTGCATGAACAGCTGAGAAAAAGAGTGTTTTTAGCTGTTCTTGCATTGAATATTCTGTAAATGTCTGTTAGGTCCAATTGGTTTATAGTGTTCTTTAGGTCTAAAGTGTCTTTACTAATCTTTTGTCTGGAAGAAAGCTCCAGTGGTATGAAAGGTGTGTTGAAGTCTCTGAGGATTATTGTGTGGAATCTTTCTGGGTCTTCATATCAAGAAACATTTTTTTTATGTAGAAAGGTACACCAATATTAGGTACATAAATATTTACTATGGTTATATATTAATTTTGGATGTTTCCTTTTTATCAGTTAAGAAATGACTCTGTCTTGTCTGATAAGTTTTGGCTTAAAGTTGGCTTTGTAAGATATGAGAGTAGGTACCCCTGCTTGCTTTTTGGTCTCCATTTACATGGAATATTTTTCCCATCCTTTTAAATTTGGCTGTGAATATCTCTGCCTGTAAGGTATGTTTCTTGAAGGCAGTATTAGTTGGATTATGAGTTTGAATCTAATTTGTCAGTCTATGTTTTTTAATTGGGGAGTTCAGACCATTGACATTCAGTGTTGTTATTGAGAGATGACTTTTATTTCCTGTCATTTTGAGTTATGTTTTCTGTTTGAAAAAATATTATTTGCTTAGTTGCTCATTTGATGCTATTTATCCCTTCTCTGGTTTCAATGTTTTTTTTTCATTTATTCTTTGTGATTCATTTCTTTGAGTGTTTTCTAGAGTCCCAGTTAATAACCCAGCTTATCATGGAAGGTTTTTATTTCTCCATCAGATTTGAAGGATAGCTTTGCTGGATATAGCAATCTTGGCTGGAAGTTGTTATCACTAAGGGCTTGAAGTCCATCACTCCATGCCATCCTGACTTTCAGTACTTGGATTGAGAAATGTGGAGCAGTTCGTATGGTTTCACCTCTGAATGTCCCTTTGTTTTTTGCACTTGACACATTTAGGATTCTCTCTTTAACCTCTATGTTACACATTTTGATTCTAATGTGGTATGGAGATGATATTATTTGATCTTGTCTAATTGGGGTTCTGAATGTCTCCTATACAGGGAAAGTTTTCTGATATTATTTATCCGAAATGATCTTAATTCTCTTGGTTTGTGATTATATCTTCTTCAATGCCAATTACTCTTACATTTGGACATTTGCTATTCTCCTATATTTCTTAAATGTTTTTTTCATATTGTCTTTTCTATAGTCTTGACTTATTGTTCAGTTTTGAATATACAGTCTTCTAAGGCTGAGACTCTGTTTTACATGTGGTCTAGTCTGTTGGTCATAGCTTCAATTGAATTGTTTATTGATTCTTTCAGCTCAGTCAAATTTCTGTTATTTCTTTATTGACATGGTATTTCAAGTCTACAATATTGTCTCTGATTTCATTATTAAGATCTTTGATCATATAGAAAATAAAAATTCTGAATTTTTCATCTGTCATGTTCTGCACCTTTGTATCATTGACTTTCATTATAATGGAATTGTGAGGATTTATTGTAGTCTTTTTCCCATATGTTAAGGGTTCTTAGTTTTGCAGTTGTGTTTTTGTGGTTCCCTCTTTTTTCTAGTACATATCTGTGTCATAGTTATCCTGAGGTGGGGTATGAATTAGTCTCTAAGCATTTGCTTCTTATAATCAGGTGTTTAAACTCAGCCCTCACTACTCCTTTAAGTTGGCATAAAACCTAGCATTTCTGAGAATTGTCAGTGTCTTCTTTGCCTGGTAATCTCCTCTGGGATGCCATGTGAGTTGTGTAGGAATTGTCTATTCAGGAAGATAGTCTGTCCTCAATTTGACTCTTTTGTTCATGCTGGGAGAGCTGTCTAGAACTTCCACCTTATTTGGACTTTCTTTCAATCTGTGGGAAGTTGAGCATCTTGTCCCAGTGCTCCCTGTTAGTATACTGTGGGTTTTCTCCCAGTGTGCTCAGTGTTTGGAGAAATTGGCAGTGGAGCATATATTTCTCAGAGTCCTGCCTTTCCAGTTCAAAGTTCTCAATCCAGGTTTGGATGTTTATGACCAGGTGGACACTCTATTATTTTGTAAAATGAGAAGGATGAAGAAGGTAGGGGAATAGCGACAATCCAAAATAGAGAAAAATCAGATGGGGAAAGCAAAAATGACTATGATGACATCAACAACAAAAAACACTCAAGAAGAGGAGAAAAAGATAAAAAAGAGAAAGTGAAAACCCAGATTGAAAAAATTTGCAGACTAACTCATACACGGACACATGAAGGAATAGCAAAATTAATAAGAGATAAAAACCCCAAATAAAACAAAAACAGGTAAACACAAACCAAGAAAACAAAACAAGATAAAAGCAAACAAAAAATAAAAATGAAAATAAAAGAAAGAGGAGAAGTAAAGAAAAACACAAAAGAAAGAGAAAAACAAACAAAAAACCCAAAAGCAACAGCCAACCTATGACCACAACTATGATACAGAAACAAAAATAAAAACAAAGGAAAAAAAACACACAAAAGAAACCCCCAAACAACAATTTTTTTTTCACTTTGAGTGGGGACTTGGTCGTGTTAGTAGTGAAGATTCAAGGAAGGGGTCTTCTCCTCTAAATGGTTTTGTGCTTCTGTTGCCTCTGTGTGGTATAGTTCATGTTTCCCTTACCCTTTAGCAAGAGGGAGCCAGGAAGATCAAGTTGAGATCATTTGAATCTTTTCTCCACTCCTTTCTGGTTCAGTTTAAGATCTGCAGAGTCTACAATGTACCAGAGAGCTTTGCGGATGGTTTATTGGGTTGGAGAGGGAAAATCCTCTCCCTGTCTGCAGACACCTTGATCCTCCTAGCTTGGCCTGAGAGCACCTTGGTGCCTGTGTTTGTGGTGGGCTCCACTCCACCTGTGTTGTATTCTGGGTGGAGTGGGGAAGTAGTGAGAGGGCCTGAAGGCATTCCCTGGTCTGCCCAGACCTTGCTTGCAGTTTGGTCCAGTTTGGTTCTGTAGTGGGGTTGGACCTCATTGGTGCAGTGGTCATCAGCCTCTTCACAACCTAATTTGACGCCCTTGTAGCTTGGGTCTGTTCTGCTGCCACTGGGCCCATAGAGGACTAGGACGCTCTTCTGGGATGGCAAGATAGCAGTTCCTGATCACTGATACCCCTGGGTCTGGGTGCTGCCATTGGTGCTGCCCCCACTGGGGGTGCTGGGCCCCTCTCTCTATTTCCGCCGGGCACTGCTGGTATTGGGGTACCCGCTGCTGCTGTTGCTGGCTCCTCAAGGGAACTGGGCCATGCCCAGTGTCACAGATTTTGCAATTGGGAGAGAGATCTGTATAGGCAATGGGGCTCTGAAGCCAGTCCCCTGCAGGGTCAGACCCTTTGCCATTGGCTTCTCTTTTTATGGAAGAGAGCTGTTTCTAGGGATCAGAAATTGATAGCTTGGGCTAGTTAATAATTCTGCAATTGTTAATTGTTCCCATTTTGGCTCTCTTATCTCAGAAAGAGTAGAGGAAATTAAAAAAAAATTTTTGAGTATACTTTTATCGGTGCATTGTAGTCTCACAACATAATGTAGTTCAGAATGACAGAAACATACATGCATGCAGCTCTTGGTGAGCTTCCCCCAGCTCCCTTCTCCTTCCCTCACCTTCCCCATACATGATACTGAGATTGGCATTGATAAATTCACATATATACACGATGTATCCTTAGTTAACCATCCTTTCCTCCCACCCACCTTCCCTCAGACTCCAGCCATCATTCCACCAGGGTTTCTCCTTTATCTAAAGTCCCTTTTGTATCTCGATTACTGCCTAGCTTCCATATATCAGAGAAATCATGACCCTTTGCTTTCTGTGACTCGCTAATCTCACTTAACAATGTTCTCCAGATCCATCATTTCCCCACAAATGACATAATTTTGTTCTTCTTTATTGCTGAGTATAATTCCTTTGTGTATGTATCTCATAATTTGTAATCTATTCATCTGTTGTTGGACACCTAGATCGGTTCCATAATTTAGATATTGTGAATCCCTAATTAAAAAAACAAACATGGAAATACATGTATCACTACAATACTCTGATTTCAATCACTTTGTAAATATTCCAAGTGGTGGTATAGCTGAATCGTATGGTGGATCCATTCCCAGTTTTCTGAGGAATCTCGCCACTGATCTCTATAGCAGCTGCACCAATTTGCAATCCCACCAACAGTGTATAGAATTCCTCTTTCCCCACATCCTCACCAGCATTTATTGTTTCTATTCTTGATGATTACCATTCTAATTGGTGTTATATGGAATCTCAGTTTTGTTTTGATTTGCGTCTCCCTGATTGCTAATGATGTTGAACATTTTTTTCATATATTTATTGGCCATTTGTATTTCTACTTTTGTGAAGTGTCTATTTAGTTCAATTGCCCATTTTTAATTGATTTGCTTTTTTTTTTTTTTTGCGGTACCGGGGATTGAACCCAGGGGCATTCTACCTCCGTGCTACACCCCCGGCCCTATTTTTTTTATACTTTATTTTGAAACCGGGTCTCACAAAGTTGCGGAGGGCCTCACTAAGGGGAGAGGGAGAGAGAGAGAGGGAGAGAGACAGGCAGAGAGAGAGAGAGAGACAGGCAGAGAGAGAGAGAGAGAGAGAGAGAGAGAGCTGAGGCTGGCCGTGAACCCGGATCCTCCAGTCTCCGCCTCCCAAAGTACTGGGATTACAAGCATGCGCCACCACGCCCGGCTTGCTTATTTGTTTTTTAGTGTTAAGTCTTCTAAATTTTCTTTGTATATTCTATATATTAGTCCTTTATCAGAGGATTAGTTGGCAAAGATATTCTCACATTGTATAGGCTCTCTCCTCTCTCTTTAGAACCTTGATGATTTCCTTTGCTTCACACAAGCTTTTAAATTTAATGCCAACCCATTTTTTAATTCTTGTTTTAATTTCCTGAGCTTTGGGGGTCTTATTGAGGAAGTTTCTACCAGTTCTTATATGTTGCAGTGTTGGTCCTATTCCTTCCTCTAGTAATTTCAAAGTCTCTGGTCTAATTTCCAGGTCTTTGATCCACCTTGAGTTGATTCTTGTGCAGGGTGAGAGGTTGGGGTTTAATTCTGTTTTTGTACAAATGGACAGTTTCCCCAACACCATTTATGAAAAGGCTGTTTTTTCTCTTGCATATGTCTTTGGTATCTTTGTCAAAAAACAATGGACTATATGTGTATAAGTGTATTTGTTTCTGTATCTCCTATTCTGTTCCATTAGACTATGTGTCAGTTTTTGTGCTAATGCCATGCTGTTATTACTATAGCTCTGTAGTATAATTTGAAGTCAGTTATTGTGATGCCTCCTGCATGGTTCTTATTGCTGAGAATTGATTTGGCTATTCTCTGTCTTTTGTTTTTCCATATGAATTTTAGGACTGATTTTTCTAGTTCTTTAAAGAATGACATAAATGGTATTTTATTAGGGATTGCATTGAATCTGTAGATTGCTTTAAATGGAATCACCATTTTGATAATATTCTGCCTATCCAAGAGCATAGGAGAACTTCCCATCTTCTAAGATCTTCAATTTCATTCTTTAGTGTTTTATAATTTTCATTGTAGAGGTCTTTTACCTCCTTGGTTAGATTTATCCCTTGGTTTTTTTTTTAATTTTTGGTGCGTTGTAATCATAAATCTTGATGAAGTTCAGGGTAATAGAGACATATAGGCACACAGTACTCACTGAGCCCTCCCCCAGTTCCCACCTCACTCCCTCTCCCTCCCCACCTTACCATGTTCAACACAGTGATTGGCTTTGATAAGTTTGTGTATGTACATCATGTCCATTGAGGTGTTTCCCTCTTCAAGTCTTCCTCTCCCCTCATATCTCCCTCAGGTCCCCTTTTACTCCATGAGGGTTTCCCCTCCTTTGTCTTGAGTCCCTCCTGTGGCCCAATTTCTCTCTAGCTTCTGCATACGAGGGAGAACATCTGACCTTTCACTTTTTGTGACTGACTAATCTCACTTAACATAATATTCTCCTGTTCCATCCATTTTCTTGCAAATTACATAATTTTGTTCTTCTTTATGGCTGAGTAGAATTCCATTGTGTATATATATCCCATAATTTTTTTTTGTTTGCAGTACCGGGGATTGAACCCAGGGGTGTTTTACCTCCGAGCTACACCTCCAGTATTTTTTATATTTTATATTTTTGAAACCAGGTCTCACAAAGTTGCGGAGGGCCTCACTAAGTAGCTGAGGCTGGCTGCGAACCCGGATCCTCCGGTCTCCGCCTCCCAAGTACTGGGATTACAAGCGTGCGCCACCACGCCCGGCACTATATCCCATAATTTTGTAATCCATTCATCTGTTGATGGACATCTTGGCTGGTTCCAGTTTGGCAATTATGAATTGTACAGCTATAAACATAGATATGCATGCATTACTATGGTAGTCTGGTTTCAATTCTTTTGGGTAGATATCCAGGAGTGAATCATATGGTAACCCTAACCCTCCACACTATTTTTCAAAGTAGTTGTACTAATTTGCAATCCCACCAACAATGTATCAGAGTTCCTACTTCTCCATTACTCACCATTATTATTGTTTGTGTTTTTAATGATTGCCATTCTAATTGGGGTTAGGTGAAATCTCAGAGTAGTTTTGATTTTCATCTCTCTGATTGCTAGTGATGATTGAACACCTTTTCACATATTTATTGGCCATTTATATTTCTTCTTTTGTGAAGTGTCTGTTTAGTTCACTTGCCCATTTTTTGATTGGGTTATTTATTTTTGTAGTGGTGAGTTTCTTGAGTTCTTTGTATATTCTTTTTTTTTTTTTTTTTTTTTTTG
>PVJS01059265.1:0-11562 GCA_004027185.1 Glis glis | reverse complement strand
AGGGAGGGAGGGAGTCCAAACTATGCTTATGAAGATAAGGAAAAGCACTGTAAAAGTCAAAATTGATATTTTTTTCAGGACTGTTCAAAAACTTTCCTGAGAACTCTATAAAAATGAAGGCAGTTTTAAATGTATGAAACCGTCAAATGATAAACTATTTGTAATTCAATTAAAAAGTATTCATCTAGGTCACGTGAATTTTGCAATGAACAAAATTGAACTGTAAAATATCTGCGAACATTTCATGGATTAGCATAATGTAGCTTAAAAAGTGCCTGGTTTTATGCCGGTGTTACACAGCTGAAAAAATAAAGTGTCATATCAGGTTGGGGTCACATTTGTCTAAGAAAAACTAACATGAGGATTTCTTTTGTCAACAGAGGAGATGAGCTGTATGATAAGGGCAAATTACACTCTCTGATCTACCCTCCTCTTATGGAAGTGACTGGAGATTAAAGCCTCAGTCTGGAGTTGCATTACTTTTATACATTTTTTCATGTAAGGCAATTTTTGCAAGAGAAAAATGCTGGCAAAAGAGCTTCAAATTTCTTTACAAAATCATAAGTCTGTTTGGGATTCTGCAATTTTCTTTCTATCTTTTGGTATTCTGACAAATAGGCTTAGAAAAAAAAGTCAAGTATTCCAAGTCAAGAAGTTATATGTATGCATAGCATGAGCTTCTAATATATCTGTATTGAGCATATGTTGTGTGTGAAAAAGTTCACTTATTTTTACACCAAATAATGGAATATGTACTGTAGTGTCAGTATATTTTTTCATTTGCAAGTAATACTAATTGCTCATTAAATGTATTTAATCATAACTAGATAAACATCCTGTTATAAAAATATAAAAAGACAATATATTTTGAGAATTTGACCTTGTATTTTGATTAGACTTACACAATTAGTCATTTAGCTTGAGATTAAAACTGAGCAGGAGAAGGAGGGAAGGGGGAGGGAATGGAGGTGGGAATTGGGGGAGGGCTAATTGACTGATGTGTGCATGTATACTTCTACCACCCTGAAACCCATCAAGATGTATGATTACAATGCACCAATAAAAAAAGACATTGTACCCACTCTTTCAAATGTGGATATCAACATTATTTCAAATACATGCCACTATGAAAAAAATTTAATGGATGAAATTACTGGAAATTTAAAAATAACAGTTTACATTTATTGGACATGTTCTATATGTCCAGTACCAGTCTTTACTTAAATTCTAAGCTCAATTATTTGAATTAGATTTCATGATGTATGGTGTGGGATTATTTTGCCAATGTTTCTGACATTGTCATACTTGTGTTTGCCTTTTTTAAGTATAGCATATACTAGGTAGAGAAATGAAAAGTATCATGTTGGTTTAAAAGGACTTAGCTTCCTACTTTTATAAAGGAAGTATTTTTCCTATACCATTTGTTATGTTCAATTTCTTTTTTGTATGTGTGGTGCTGAGGATTGAACCCATGGTTGTTCTACCTCTGAGCTACATGCCCAGCCCTATTTTATTATTTTATTTTGAAACAGGGCCTTGCTAAGTTGCCAAGGCTAGCCTCAAAAGTGCAGTCCTCCTGTCTCAGGCTCCCAAGTACTGAGATTACAGGCATGTGCCACTGCTCTCAGCTTTTCTCAACTTCTTTACTTGGGTTTATTGATCTCACCAGCCATCATATACAGTTTCTTCATTTTGTATTATTCTTATTGATATTAAGCATTCTTTCAGCCAAACTCTCTGTGGTAGGCTTTGAAGAACACCAAAAGGTACACATTCAGACCAAAATATACCCTCTATACCATGAACTTGCTTGATTCCTCAAGTCCCTAGCATTAGCCGGCCCTTCCTAACCCCTAGAATCTTATTAATGTCTTTGTTAAAATGCTGATAAATTCTTGACTGTAGGCCTGAATGGGGTGCCACTGTGTACAAACTTGGGCATGTTGGCCCTGGATGCCCATTAGAGGACAGGTCAATTGAGAAGAATCAATTTGAGGATCTTAAAAGATAACAAAGACAAACCTGCCTCAATTCATTTCTTTACTCATTCTCACAAATCATTTGGGGTAGAGAGTTAGAATTTAAGACTCTTCAGAGTTAACAAGAATGCAACTCTTTTGGATCATTCAGTTAAACCATTTTCTAAGATGAGACTTTGAAACCCTAGTTTTGACAAGAGTAATCCCATCTACTCTAGGACAGGAGACAGCAAGTCAACCTAGAGAAATGAAGACGTTGTATTAGTCAGGGTTCACTTAGTAACAGAACTCACAGGATATGTATATGGTAAAAGATGATTTATCAAACCATCTTATAGTTCAAAGCAGTGTAGGCCTAAGTGACTGCCTGCATGCAGAGAGTCAGAGGAACCAGCAGCTGTTCGAGCTGAGCTGTTTAAGAGCTGTAGTCTCAGAATCAGAGTCACTGATAATTCAGTCCCATTCCAAGATAAAAAGGCCAGGAAACATTCCAAAGAAATGATGGTGAAAGTCCAGTTTGAAGAGCTGAAGGCGATATCCGGGGCAAGAGCACATACTTTTCTTGGGAAGAACCACACATGCCTTTACACAGCTTTCTCCTTTTTATCCAGGTCCTACACCTATCAGAACTCTGCTGTCTACATTCAGGGCAGGACTTCCCCTTCAATTTGTCATTACATAAACCAGTCATCTCATCAACACACCCCAAATCACATAATCTTAGGTGTTTCATAATCCAGTCAAGTTGACAATTCAGATTAACCGCCACAAGTCCACCCTCTGTCAACTTGAATCCCAACCCTGTCTCTTTAAGTAGATCTCTGTTTGCTCTCCTCCATTATTCCTGCATCATGTAACATAATATTGATGGACTTAATATCAGTACTTGAGTATTGTTAAATCTGTGATTTCTGTTACTCTAGTCAACCCTGACTAATACGGATTTTGGTACCTGGAGTGGCGTGTACCGAGATATCCCTTCTAAAGGTAAAGGATAAGTTGTTGTATCTGACCCCTCCCACAACTAGGAAAGAGGCACAATGCCTGGTGGGTCTATTTGGCTTTTGGAGGCAACACATTCCTCACCTGGGTGTGTTACTCCAGCCCATCTATTTAGTGACTCAGAAATCTGCTAGTTTGGGGTAGGTCCTAGAACAGGGTTGGGAGTCTGGACTTTTAAACATGGCCACTCATGTCCCTCATGTTTCCTTTCCACCTATTTTTATGTCTTCTACCTCAGAAGTGGTCTTTGTAGAGAAAATGCTTTATTGGATAGTGAAAAGTGAGCAGTTCTTTGGTGTGAGTTTTTCTAATTCTGCATAGTAGATAAACATCCCTGCACATGTCTCACTTAGGAATGTACTTTTCAGAAATGAACTAAGCAGACATTAAACTGAATGAGGAAGATTTAAAAATATGATTCAGGTTGTATCATTTGAAGCCTGTGGACAGTGAGATGTACATATAGAATGAGTGGTGATTTGGGTTTGAGGATTAAGTATAATTTAATGTACCTTTGAGAGGTTTCAAGCGGAACCACCACAGTTGGGATTCTTTCTGTGATTTCAGCTGCCATTACTTTGCAATATGGACCCTGCACACAAATTAATCTAAAATACTTAATATTTCCTATATATATATATTGCCTTCTACCAAATTTTTACCACAGCCATTCCTCTTTTTAATAGACTTTAATTTTTAGAACTGTTTTAGATTTATAGAACAATTGAGAAGATAGTACAGAGAATTCTCATATACTTTCTACTTGTTTCCCCTATTATAACCAAATTACATTAATATACTGGTTTTTATAGTTAATGAACCAATACACACACACACACACACACACACACACATTATTTTTACCTAAAATTCATGCTTTACTCAGAATTCCTTAGTCTTTACCTAATGTCCCTTTTCTGTACCATGATCTAATCCAGGGTACCACATTACATTTAGTTGTCATGTCTCTTTAGGCTCCTCTTATTGACTGTGACAGTTTTTTCAGATTTGCCTTGTTTGTGATGACCCTCTCAGTTTTTAGTAGTACTGGTCAAGGTATTTTGTAATGTCCCTAAATGGGATTTTTGTCATGATTTTCTCATTATAAGCCTGGGGTTATGGATTATCGAAAGGAAGAACATAGAAACAAATTGTCATTTTCATCCCATTATATCAAGGGTACATTATATCAAGGGTACATTATATCAAGGGTACATATTATCAACATGATTTATTATGGTTGATGCTGACCTTTCAAGATAAATTTTGAACTCTTTGGTTTGGTTTTATGTCTTCTCTAGTATTCCACCATTTCTTTTTTTTCTGGTCTCTTTTTTTAATTTTTTTTAACATTTTATGTTCATTTATTGATGCATTGTAAATTGTAATTATACATTTTGATATATGTCAGGGTATGAACACCATACATGCACACATTGCACATTTAGCCCTCCATTTCTTGTAATCAACCTACACTGAAGACATATTGAACTGTGTATATGACATGTGTTCCTTGTGCTCACCTTCTTGTCTTCTCCTGGGTCATGCATTCATATTGTTTAGAAATAACACCTTCTGTGGTATCTCTCTGCCCAGTCAGATTTAGATGACCTTCTTTTGTTAATATAACACCATCCATGTTCCTGAATAGCAATTATTTAGCTGTTTGATAGCTGTTTTTCTTGATTGACTTTCCCAGTAGAGGGGAGATAAGACCTGTGTTTTATTTCTGTTTGTACCCTTAACCAGCAACCAGTGTCTCATATATTATGAGCACACAGTAATTATTGAATGAATCAATGAATAAAGGAATGAGTAAAAGAAATATAAAGTTGAAAACACACTTGTGCAATTTTTAGCAAACTGTATGTTACATTCTTCATATAATTATTTCCCTTATAATTCAAAATTGAGATTGAGGCCTGAGCTAAGGGTGTAGCTTAGTGGTAGAGTGCTTGCCTAGCATTCTTGAGGCCCTGGGTCCAGTTCTCGCAACACACACACACACATACACATACACATACACACACCCATGCAGAATAAGGTCTATTATAAAGGTAAAAAGTCAGGTATTTGGTGAAAAGCAAGAACAAATAACTAGATATGCTGTCCTTTAATATTGTTTTTCTGGGCTGAAAACCTTCAAATATTTTTATATTTGAAAACCTTCAAATATTTGTATGGCACAAGATATATGTGATACATTCTTCCAAAAAAGTAATCAAGTTCTTCATAGGAAAGAAGCAAATGCCAAACTGGAAGCTTTTTATGGCTATGAAACCTAGTTTTAAAACTTTGAAAATGATATATATGTTGGTAAAATGTTTATAATGTTCCAGAAAGAGTGATTACCCATTTATTAAACTACTAAAACAGTGCTGTATTTACATAATGAAAACTCGACATTTGGATAGTGTTTACTTTAATAAAATTGCTCACTGCTTCTCTGCGATTGTATCTGTACTTGGATGAAAGAGCAATTCAGACATAATAATAGTTTGCATGGCATAATGAATGTGTGTCCCTACCAGTGCATAATGCAAGAACATGAAATTAATCAAAATACAAGGGTTTTTTTTTTCACGTTTTCAATATTGGGTGGATACTTTCCTCTTTGGGTTCACTTGATTAGTGGGATAAGTAAATTTTATATTACAATTCAATAAAAAATTGCTTTTAGTTAAAAATATTAACAATGTTCTTTAAACAAAACAGCAAATGGAAATTGAGATAAGATCAACAGGATGGCTTTAGTGTGTGTATATTTATGAGGATTAATGGGGTGACTGCTAGAAAGTGAGAAGTACTAAAGGTCAAAGGAAAGCAAAGGCTTTGCATTTTTTGTAGCCAGTGAACCAGTTCTTTGCTAACAGAGGAAACAGTAAGTTCACAATACACAAATTCATCCATTCATGTTTATATCATAGTTGATGCAGTATTATTATAGATGAGAATGATGGGATAAAACAGTTGTGATTTTTGGTATGAGGTTTGAAGTAATTTAGATGGTTGATTTTCTTTTTTTCTTTTAATTGAAATATACAGAGAGGTGCATATATTCATATCCACAAGGGTAAAGCTTCTGTGCTTGTGTAGTCAGCACACAGATCAAAAATTAGAACATCATGGGTACCTCAGAGCCCCCTTTTTCCCTGTTGTAGATATTAACCACTCTGCCAAGAGGCAAACTATATTTTGTTATTTATCATCTTATATTCCTTTGCCTATTATTGAACTTAATCTAAATAGAATAGCAAGGTCTTTTGTGTCTCGCTTCTTTTTGTCACCATTATGTCTGAGATTTATCCATGCTTTTTTTTACATGTAACATCAGTTTATTCTCCTTATTGTGACATAATATTCCATTGTATGAATATATCTCTATTCATTCTACTGTTGATAAATATTTGGATTTTTTCCAGTTTGGGTCTATTATGAATGCTACTTCTTCAAGCATTCATGTCTTTGTCTTCATTTCTCTTGGTGAACATGTGCAGTCTTTTCTGTTGAACATGGCTTGGTGTATCAGGCTTCTTTTAAGCTTAGAGTGTGATGTCAAATAGTTTTATACTTCCACCAGTAAGCAGAGTTTGAGTGCTCCGGTTTCTTCATATTATCATTAACACTTGGTACAATACATCTTTTTCACTTTAGCCATTCTCTTGAGTGTGTAATGAACTCATTTAAAATTATTAGAGGAGAAAAATATGCATCTACACAGGCCTTTTATTTTTTTGCGGTACTGGGGATTGAACCCGGGGGCGTTCTACCTCCGCGCTACACCCCCAGCCCTATTTTTTATACTTTATTTGAAACCGGGTCTCACAAAGTTGTGGAGGGCCTCACTAAGTAGAGAGAGAGAGAGAGAGAGAGAGAGAGGGAGAGAGAGAGAGAGAAACAGGGAGAGAGAGAGAGAGAGAGCTGAGGCTGGCCGCGAACCCGGATCCTCCGGTCTCCGCCTCCCAAAGTACTGGGATTACAAGCGTGCGCCACCACGCCCGGCTTACACAGGCTTTTTAAACACATAAAATTCTGCTCAGTGACCATCTATAAATGACAATACAATATTGACCGTAGAGTCCTCTGGGAAGAACCCATGCCTTGCTCTTTGTCACCGTTTTTCCATGACTTAATGTCATTCACTTCATCTTATTTTTATCTTACCAATTACAGCCCAAAGCAAACAACCTCCAAAACTGATTCTACTTAAACTCTTATTTGAAACCATCCCTGTTAACTAGTATAAATTCTGGAACTGAAATGTTGAATAGTTTCAAAAGATTAACCTGGTTAAACCCAATTCAAAATTGAAAACATACACTCATCACACTGGAGACTTTTGTTCTATTGGGGATATCAACAAGTTGTCTCTGAATTTTGCAAGTCTAAAACTTTTCAGAAATATTTAAGTTGGCTATCCTCAAACAAATTCTTTGGGCTAAGTGTATTTTGCAGTTTAATGTAATAAAATATACCCATCACCATGCTGCCATATCAGAGTAGTATTATTTCATTTCTTATTCTTAATCCTTTCCCAATTTTTTTCTAGAACTAGATTGCAATGAAGAGATATTTGCTCTGTCAACCAATTTTTTTGGGATCATTACCTCTTCTTTTTGTGGTACCGGGAATTGAACCCAGGGGCATTCTACCTCTGAGCTACACCCCCGGCCCTAATTTTTATCCTTTATTTTGAAACCGGGTCTCACGAAGTTGTGGAGGGCCTCACTAAGTAGCTGAGGCTGGCTGTGAACCCGGATCCTCCGGTCTCTGCCTCCCAAATACTGGGATTACAAGTGTGCGCCACCACGCCCGGCTTTCATTACCTATTTGATAGAGATTACGTTTCTTCTGCTTTAAAAACATCATCTCAATGTGATAGGTTGCCCACTAGTCAGAAGAAGTAGACTTACACAGAAGCAGAGACTATATTCTTTGGTGTTGCCACCACTCAGGGTTCCTTCCAAGAAAAAGGGTGCTCTCCATGGTCTCTGGGTAATCTTTTTCAGTACATCAGAATAAGCCTGTAAATAGAGTTAGAAAGAGGAGATGTACAAAAGATACTGATCATTCTTCTAAATGCAATTTATAATAGAATATTCAATCAGATCATAAGTTAACCCTGAAATGGATTTTTTTCAGGATCATGGAATAAATCTAGATTTTCTCATCTGAAACCACCAGATTACTTATATTTCTATCCCAGAGTCCTTATATTAGGAAGCTGGTAATATTTTTATATCATTGTATTTTATACTCTAATATTTAATAATTTTTTGCATCAGTAGTTTAGAATAATTTGTCTTTCTTTTCCCATATGTCCCTATCTGATTATCTGGGAAATTCAACGAATGTTTACATTCACAAATCAATATTTGTAGGCCGGAACTACATTTTAGGAACTCATTATTTTGTATTAAAAAGAAGGATTTATTTTCAAAAGTGTTACTATCTGTAATTAGTTCCTAAGTGAGGCCACATTGCAAAGGCAAACAAGAGCATTGGTACCGTCAGTCTGGGCTTATTGCATTTCTACAGTACATTTGAACAGGGGACAGAAACCTTTCTATTGTATAACCAACCTTTGAGTCAATGAGTTTTCCGAATATTACTTCCAATACTGATTAAAATTTTGGAAAGACACAGTAACTGCCGATTTATGCGTGGAGAAAGGGAAGTTAATTAATTAGATGGAGGTTGAAGCAGTGTGTTGTAGCAGAAGGAAGAATGGACGAGGCCTCAGTATTTGTGTGTCTGGGTTGGCTGGCCTAGGTGCTGTCAGTGTCATATTATGCAAGGCCCTGAACTTCTCTAGAACTTCTTAGCTTCATCATCCATAAAACATGGAGAAACATTCACTGTTATCACCTTCTGTGTTCATCATAAGCACTGAAATGTTTTACAATTTGTAATGTTCCATAAATGTGGTATATTATTATTATTAGGATTTTACTAATCTAAGCTAAATTGCCACCAAAAGTTACTGTAGGGAGAGAGAAAAACTTGATTTTCAGTGAGTACACAATATATATAATAACTGGTGAAATAATTGTATATATATAAAAAAATGCATTTACTAACAGATGTGGATTATAAAATCTTAATTATTTAATAAGGTTTTATACTATTAGTAAGATATAGTCTGATAAAGTATTTAAGACAAGACTATAAGAAGAAACTTAAAGTTATTACAGACAGTGACATAGAATATAATGTGTTAAAACCAATAAGCAAAGCCGTATTATAGCTGACTTACTTTGAGGAGACATTGAGACAATAACAAGTAACTATGAATCCTCTGTCACCCATTCTTCCTATCTGTGGCAAGGCAATTGAGGTAAATGTGAAGAGTCACAATTATCAAAGAAAAGCTAATTAAATTGTCATTGTGGGGTCAGTTTATAAGCAGCGACGCGGGGTATTTAAGAACCCAGAGTCTGCCGGGCATGTGGTGCACGCTTGTAATCCCAGTACTTGGGAGGCTGAGACAGGAGGATCGCAGGTTCGCGGCCAGCCTCAGCTACTTAGTGAGGCCCTCAGCAACTTAGTGAGTGATATCCTGTTTCACAGTGAAGAATAAAAAATAGGGCTGGGGGTGTAGCTCCGAGGTGGAATGCCCCTGGGTTCAATCCCCAGTTCCTCAAAACTAAATAAAAGTAAATAAATAAATAAACAAACAAATAAATAAACAAATAAATAAATAAACCCAGAGTCTTTTTGGTGTCACAGGAGGAATATCAATATGTGCCTACCATTTGGAGATTTCTAGCTCAATGAGAACATTACTTTGGTCTTGGCCAATAAGCCCATATTGTTATATGGATGTACATGAAATTAATGGGAGTTATAAAAACAACCTTTAATAATACCATATTATTTATGGCACTTCATACTATTTCAAAGTGCTTTTTACATATTTTCTCATTTTCTTCATTTGAAGTCATCACAAATTCTGAAAATGTTGTCGGAATGCTCTACATTTTTATTAGAAACTTCTTTTATCTGTAAGCACAAAATTTCCAAAGTAGGGAAATTAGAATATATCATTCCAAATAACACTTACCTGGTTTTTAAGTTAATCTCACTAGTAAAACTCTGCTATATAATAACTCAGTGAATCTACAATAATTTTATGCTAAATATGTAAAGAGCTTATAATATTGATCTTTCTGCGTTATTACATCTGATTTTCAAGTTGAATAAAGCTCGAACACCTGAGACAGCAGCATTGATCAGAACATTTATTGTAAAAGCCTCAATGCTGTCAGTTTACTGCTAAGATAAAATAAAGTTCAGCCTACCTTTAAATCTGGTGATAAACTTGCTGGAGTTGCAATGTGAAGCTTCTGGTTAATTTCAACAAAGCACATTTGCCTGTAGATTCTGACTCCTAAATTTTTTTTTTTTTTTTGGTGGTACTGGGGATTGAACCCAGGGGCATTCTACCTCCAAGCTACACCCCCAGCCCTATTTTATTTATATTCTTTATTTTGAAACAGGGTCTCACTAAGTTGCAGAGGGCCTCACTAAGGAGCTGAGGCTGGCCACGAACCTGCGATCCTCCTGTCTCAGCCTCCCAAGTACTGGGATTACAAGCGTGCGCCACCACGCCCGCTCTGACGTGGTGGCGCACGTCACTGCACAATAGATGCTGCAGCATCAGTTGCTTACTTCCATTGCCTTTTCTGTAATAGAATACAACCACATCTGCTCTGAGTAGCAAAAAATTATATGTTATTTTAAAAATTATGTAAACATAGTTATCCATTAAAAAGGCATAGACATTAAATGAGATTTAGAGAGGGTCTGTCTTCATGGTCACATGGAAATATCAAAGATTTAAAGCAGCAAATTTCATTTAAGTTTCCTTAAATTAAGAAACATGTTAGCCTATTAGGAATCTTCTCTGACATTCATTGATATTTCTATTTCCTCTTAAAAGAAGACTTCTTAAATTCTTTTCTTGTTCTTGCTCAAGTGATCCATATGTATTGTTGGCTTTTTGCATGTTGATATGAAAATACTATAATTTCTTAAAAACTTGCAACAAGATCAGTGAGATTCAAATTTAGCATGTGAATAGCCCTGGCATATAGAGTTCTAAACGATTTTTGACAGATGAGGTAAATAATAGATTTTTATGGTTTTAGTTCAGGAATTCTAAGGCAACTTAGTATAAACATGTGACTCAGAGATGAATGTGCTACTTGTGTCTGCAATTTCTTCTTCTTCTTTTTTTTTTTTTACCTTGGCCACTATTTACATTTGTCTTTAAGAACCAGATGGATTTTTGAAAATCAGATATCTGTGGGATACAGGAGAAAGATAAAGGCTAAATGCATAAATACCACATAAGCCACCCAGAGATTTCTTTGGATTCTTCATGTTTGCTGTATTGGGAAGATGATACCAGAAAGGAAGTGACACAGATATTTATAGATTATTTTATCTGTGCTTTTGACACTCTGGTCAGTATGCTTCCTATTTTTATAGAAAAGCCTATTAAATCCTCACAAATATTTTGTTATATTTATTGGATTTTTAAATTATTTCTATAAATATAAATCGGGAGATACTAAAT
>PVJS01059264.1:0-11562 GCA_004027185.1 Glis glis | reverse complement strand
CGTATACATGCACTCATTGGTCAATTAGCCCTCCCCAATTCCCACCCCCTGCCTCCCCCTCCCTCCTTCCTGTTTTCAGCATAGTAGGTGACTTTGACACTTTTGTGTAAGTCCATCCTGTGCTCATTTGTTTCCCTCTCCTTCCCTCCGGTCTCCCCCAGTTAGTTCACCTTCTTCACTCATCTGAGGTTTTCTCTTTGTCTGTGGTCCCTCCTGTGCAGGGTCGTGGCTCATCCTCCCCTGACCTCAGCACTGGGGTACCAACCCCCAGACCTTTTTTATTTTTCATTGTTTTTTGTTTTTGCGGTACTGGGGATGGAACCCAGGGGCGTTCTACCTCCGAGCTATACCCCAGCCCTATTTTTTATTCTTTATTTGGAAACAGGGCCTAAGTTGCGGAGGGCCTCACTAAGTAGCTGAGGCTGGCCGCGAACCCAGATCCTCCGGACTCAGCCTCCCAAGTACTGGGATTACAAGCGTGTGCCACCACGCCCAGCTTTATTTTTCATTTTGAAACAGGGTCTCCCTAAGTTGCAGAGGGTGGCCTTGAACCTGTGATCCTCTTGCCCCAGCCTCCCAAGTACTGGGATGACAGGCAAGCACCCCCGCGCCCAGCTTTCTAACTGCTTTTATTCATTACAACATGCCTTTGCTGAGTACGCGACGTCCTACACACTGACTGATCAGCTGAAGGACAAGCTGGTCTTGCCAACTGTGAGACTCAAGGCCGTAAACTCCGCGGATCTGGAGTGTACAGGGATCTGAACGCTCCCCGTATCAGCCCTCACTACTGATGCGGGCACTGTTATCAAACGATTCAAAACACATTCCAATCAAGTCTAGGGGGTCGAAGAGAAACCACAGTAACCACAGACGAAGGCACATGAAATACGGAGCTGTTCTGAAGCTGTTATCAGCCTTCAGAATGCGGTCCCGTTCTAAAAGCTTACACTTCAAAATGCCAACACGAAAGAGACAAAAGCCTGCACCATACCATGCTGCCTTCATTGTTTCCAACCATGGTGTTATAACTGCCCGTCAATCTCCTTAATTCAGTTACTTCAAAGGTGACATCTAACCCGTTTGGAAGTGCATCGTCACCTAGGGAGACAAAAAAAATATTAAACAGTAAGACAGCAGGAAGATGTCCTATTATTTTGGGTCCTACTGCTAAAAAAGACAAAAAGCAACCTGAAGGTTCATTTTATTTTATAATCCCTTCTGAAAATTATGCCATCTATTTTAAAGTTTAAGAACACTCCCACACAAAGTCAAAATACACCTCTACACCAAAAAACCTGTTTCTAGCTTCTGTGGTAAAATATATCCAAAAGCAGTCAACCTTTGCTACAAGGAGAGAGCTGTAAGAGCATTATTTGCTTAAACAAATGATATTTGCTAAAGAAATCTGTTCTCCTACTAGGGAGGTCACTGCAAATATTTGGGGTCTCAATTCAACTGACATTAAAACACATGACAAGGATTTTAATAACCCTACAAGAGAAAGATAAACACAATATTGTTTATTAAATTACTACCTGGCGGAAGGACTTTTGTCCTGCATCCAGCCAGGGTGTGAACATTGTCTGAGCTGAGGGCAGCCACCTCGTGACCCACAGTAGCCTGGCACCTTCTGCAGAGGGAGGCGGGGCTTATGGGTGTGGCCTCTCGGCAAGGACAGAGCAAGTGCTCCACCTGCTGGACATCTGGGCAACCATCAAGACTCGCAGATGCCCAGGCATGGCTCCCCAGGGCGGAGCCTTGGCACGGTTCTTTTTTTTTTTTTTCTCTTAAATTAACAGACTTTATTTTTTAGAGCAGTTTTGGATGTATGGAAAGACAAAGCAGAAAGTACAAAGTGTTCCCATAACCCCCCTCCGGCCCCCAACAGACATTTCTCCCTACTGCTGACACCTTGCATGCACATACTTCCGTCACCACTGATAACCGTTGCTCAAGTTATCATGCAGTGGGGTCACTCTGAGTGCTGTCCATTCTGTGGGTCTGGACAAATATTTAAGGACATGTCTGCCCCACTACAATGTCTCACAGAGCAGCTTCACTGCCCCAAACCATTCTAAGCTCCCGGGTCGTTCCACCATGCAGCCAGGAGAGCCACCGACACAGGTGGAGCAGCTGACCAGGTGCACAGTCGTGTTCACAACAGGGGCTGTAGACAAATGCCAGCAAAGCTCCCCACCGGGAAAAGCAGCCCTGGGCAGTGGCGGGCTTGGGGCTGGAATTCAATCACTCGCTTGTGGACCTGGGGCGAGCTACGGAAACTTCTTGGAGTCTTGGTTTTATTAGCTGAAGCATGTTTATGAGAATAACGGTGGACCGTCACAGGCTCCTGTGAGGCCCAAACTGGATCGTGCATGGAAACGCTCGCCGCAGCACGAGGGCTCTGAGGGTGCGCGGGGCTCTTCTCCCGATGGGTCCACGCCCCCACAGTCCCGTGCACCGGAACACCTGCAGCAGCAGGGTGCCGCGGCATTTCCACCATGTTCCCAGTGAAAGCAGCACTGCTGGTCCACGGCCTCTGAGAACCACGTTCTAATCGTAGTCCAATCCTCACTGTTCAGCTGAGTACGTGGACACCCAGACCTTACCTCTCAGCCTCCCTTCCATGTAGGTGTGGCCATGTGACCAAGCCCTCGCTAAAAGCATGAGGGGAGGACCGTGCAGCACCAGGGACAGGTGCTTCCAGGGAGGGGTGCCGCCCTCTCACACTCCCGTCCTCCTGCCCGGTGCTGCAATGAGGCCACGGTGTTCGGCCGCTGGAGGGAGCAGGGGGCCCTAGAGATGACAAAGCAGCGAGACACCACAGAAACCACCCCCTTGCTTAGGCCACTGTCGTTCTAGCCCATATTCCAAATGATAAAAATGCCCAGGGTTTACAGAGAGCTTTACACTTCGGCAAGCATCTTCCCGTGCTGTGTCAGACTTTATGTCTTTTAAGATTACCCCCATTTAATCCTCAACAGTTGACTCGTTCGCGGATTCATCCAAATCCTTCCTTTTCGTTTTTTGCAGTGCTAGGGGTGGAACCCACGGTCTCACACATGCTAAGCGTGCGCTCTGCCATGCAGCTGCACCCCCTCCCGATTACTCTGCTACCTTATCCTCCATCACCATCACTCTTATTCCCTAAAATCTGCGTTCCAGCAACCCCAAACACTGGGGGTCCACCCAACCGTGCGTTGGGCTCTCTAGCCACTGGGCCTGGTGCATGCTGTCCCTCTCCCTGGAACATTCTTCATCCCTTCCCTCACCACCAGACCTCCCCAAACTCACTCACATGCAGCTTTTAGGTCTCAGCTTACAGAGCACCCCTTTCAGGACGGCCTCTCGGATCCTTCCCTGTCCCCGGCCAGGTGAGCAGACATCAGCTGTGTTGTCACCACACCCCTGCCCCCTGACAAAAGCCGCCCAGGCAGGGATCCCTGGCCGCCTCCTGTGCTCTTCTGAGTGTCTGCGTGGACCTGGCTGGCAGCAGAGCCTCATGGGTAAAAGAGTAATGCTGACTAAGTTGGGAGATATGCCCAGTACCACATAGCACTCCAGAAGACGAGCACAACTAAACAAGAAATTGATCCCTCCTCTTTTTAAAGCATGCACTTAGATGGGGTCTGCCAAGAGCCCGCTGGGCAGCAGCTGAGCTGGAATATGTCAAGAGAAGCCTGGCTCCCTCCTTCAGGATCATTCTCGAAGCCTCGGTATAGTCCAAGGGTTTAGTTGACAATATCTGCAAAACCCACCATTCCTCCTTCGACCAGACATAAAAGTCCAGCCAAGCGTGGTGGCGCACACCTGTAACCCCAGTACTTGGGAGGCTGAGACAGGAGGTTCGCAGGTTCAAGGACAGCCTCAGCAACGTAGCGAGACTCTCAGCAACCTAGCTGGACCGTGTTTTGAAACAAAAAAAAAAAATAAATAAAGCTGGGGGTGTAGCTCGGAGGTAGAATGCTCCTGGGTCCAATCCTCAGAAACAAACGCGCGCACACACACACACACACATACACGCCTTCCCTGAGACGGCATCTCCTCAGGTGCCAGCTCTATCTGCCACACAGCTGCTCTGATTCTGGAGGATGGCTGGAAAAGGAATCACAAAGACCCACCCCACAATACGTACCCTGACACGTGTCAATCAGGACATCCACCTGTCTGAAGATTCCTAGACGAAGCAACTTTTCACGGGCTTCATGAGATTTCCGCATTACCTGGAAGAGGGAAAGAAAACAGAGAATGGATCTTCCAAGACACAGAAACACACGTGAGGCCATAGGACCGGGCTAGCATATCACCAAGAAGAGCACTACCAGCTGAGAGGCACAGAGAACAGAAACCCCAACAAAATCCTAAACGCGCAAGCCGCGCCCGGGACACGGAGCGCACGGCACACCCCTTCTGGGTGAAGGACACTGGGGGCGAGGCACGCACGCGCAGCACCAGGCTCAAGGGTTTTCCTGGAAGGGCGCAGGTCAAGTGTGAACTGTGGTTATGTTTGTGGTTGTGTGTGTGTGTGTGCGCGCGCGCCTTTTTGTGCAGTTTCAACTTGGTAATCAACTCTAACCGCTGCTCAACTCTTTCCTCTTTTCACTGTCAGCAGCAGTCCTTTCTGACGACAGGAGTCTGTTTCTGTTGCAAGGACAAGCAGCAAAGAGGTGAGGCAGGAAAAGTACTTGGAGGAGGAACAGGAAGACTTGTGTAACAAGCGAAGTGTGGATTTCATCCTGCTGGCAAAGGGGCGTTACACCTCTCAGCAGGGGGGACAGGCTCAGATTTCCTGCGGGAAAGAGCTGGTCCCGTGGGTGAGTCTGGAGTTGTGCTCAGACGGAGACAGGAAGGTGAGGGCTCTTGCACAGACCCAGGAGCTGGGATGGAGGCGGCTCCAGCCCAGGATGTGGTGTTGGGGAAGGGGTGGTGACTCCGGAGACACCTCACAAGTGAGGGCTGAGGCCACGGTCACTGATGAGACGGAGTACGTGAGAAGAGGAAGAACCATGAAAACTTGTAGCTCTGCGCTTAGTGCCTGGCTAGAGACTAGCACCATCAGAGAAGTCAGAGATGGAAGGACTGGGGAGTGGAAGGACCACGACTTCCGATTTGAGCCACGGAGCACGAGGAGGGGTTTAGTAGGCAGGTGCACGACCAGGGCTGAAGTGCAGCAGAGAGGCAGGGGCTGGAAACAGAGCTAGGGGTGCTCGGCATTTAGCTGAAAGCAACACTCAAGGGTGGTCACGGGGAAAAGAAGGCGGCAGGAGCCTGCAAGCGAAGGTGACGCGAGATGGAAAGCAGCCCAGGAGAGTGCACGCCCGGGGAAGAGAAAACGTGGGAAAAGAAGAAGGACCAGAACGTGTTCAAAAGACAAATAACAAAGCAGGAAAATATATGTAACACAGGTGTCAAGTGATCATGTCTTTAATATACAAAGAGCTCTTGTAAAAGGAAGACAGGACATCAACAGATCATCCACAAGAGAAATGAATGACCGATCAACAGAAAAAAATGACCGCTCACACACGGCCCTGGGAGTGCGGAATGCTGCGAGTCCCTTCAAGAGCACGGGGAGCCAGCCATTAAAGTGGCAGAACACACAGCCCATAGCCCGTAACCCCACTTTTAGGAGTTTACCCTGCGGACTACTGTCATATGCAACAAAGACACATGAAGGTGTTTATCGCAGGATTATTTGTGAGAGCAAAATACTCAACTTGAACGCCCACCAATGCAGAAGTGCTTAAAACAAATGCCGCGAAGTCCCTGCCGTGAGGTATCGTGCCGCCCACAGACTGCTATGTGCTGACAGCAAAAGATGTCCGTAATTCAGAACCACAAGATCAAAGCCAGCATGTGCTAAATAAGAGAGAACCTATTTCAAAAATAAAAAATAAAAGGACTGGGGGCGTAGTTCAGAGGCAGAATGCCCCTGGGTGCAGTACCTAGCAACACACACACACACACACACAAAAGACATCCATAATTTATGATGACAAAAATGAAGGTGAAGAAAAAAGTGTGAAAGCCAGGGTTAGTGTGAAGGCGGTCCATGCCCATCGAGTGGACGGCACATCTGTCAGCCTGGTCACCGCTGGAGAGTGGGCTGGGAGCGGCCAGGAGTGTGTGCACACACTTCAATAATCCTCTGTACCATTTAACTATTTTACCTGTTTTATTTAACTGTGCTTATGTACTACGTTAATCTTTTAAAAATTTAAACTTTTTCTTTCAATGGGAATGGTCCACAGTGCCAAACACCATCAAAGGTCGGGTAAGAAGAGGACAGAACAGAGCGGGCTGAAGCTGGCCACAAAAATGCTGTTGGCGACCTATGCCCAGGCATGTTCAGCGTGGTCCCGAGGGCGGAGGGACAGAAGGAACCCAAGGACTTTGTAGACTGCTCTACACGCAGGGCTAGGGGCCAGGGAGGCAGGAAGTGGGTGACAGACAGGGCCTGTCCCCGGGGTCGGGAGGGACCTGAGGAGAGAGCGCAGCAGAGCACTCAGCACACGATGCAGCCCGGTCTGGGAAGGGGTGGGCACGGATTCCATGGGCTCAGGCAGGGAGAGTTATGAAGAACAGAGGACGGGTGGCTGTAGACGGAGGAGAGGCTTCTTTCTCCTGATGCAAGGGTTAAGGGCGAATGCAAACACACCTATGTTGTGGGAGGGGCCCTCTGGGTAGGAGACAGGTCGCAGCGGGGAGCCTGGGGTGAGCTGCAGGTTCTTCAGAAGGGCTCTGAAAAGAACGCGAAGTAGAGCTCACACTTACCTCGATGAGGTTTTTAGCCTTAAAAACATCTCCGATTTCACAAATGATGATATCATCTTTAGTCCTTCCGAGTCCATCGAAATGAACATGCTGAACAACTACCTAAATGTGCAAGGGGACACTGATTAGCACGAAAGACAAGGCAAGTGGCTAGGCATCAAGCCTAAAAATGTATTCAAAATTAACTTCAAGGTTTTTTGTTTTTTTTATGTGTGTGGTGCTGGGGATTGAACCCAGGGGCATTCTACCTCTGAGCTACACCCCCAGCCCTATTTTATTCTTTGATTTTGAATCAGGGCCTCACTAAGTTGCTGAGGCTGGCCACAAACCTCCAATCTGGTGTTTTTTTCAAGTTAAGAACCCACACTTGTTACTTCTAGACTTCATTCTTAATTTCCACAGACTTTGCCTCCTCCAGGTCTGGACTTCCTGTGAACAAGATCTGGTCCCCAGCCAGACAACCCAGGACCACGTCAGCCCTGCACCCAGGCAGGCCTCGAGGCCCCTCCGTCCTTCCCAACACGCTCCCGGCCTGACAGTCTCCTAACTGTGTGCCCACGCTGAACACGCTGCAGGGACTGCACTGTACCAAGCCTGCAGGGAAAGCCCCCTCTCCCTATCCTCACTGGAAAGTAAATTCTTCAAGGGTCAGAGAGGTGTCATTTACATTTCAAAGACAGAAAAGTTTACCAGAAAAGTTTGCCCAAAACCTAAAGTTGTTTATTTTTTCTGGGAGCAGGGACCAGAAATATGAATTTAAGCATGATTTGAGTCTGTCTTTGAAATACTTTTGGTTTTTTAAATAGAATAAGCACAAAAATGTGTTTGCCTAAACAGCCCGCATATATAATCCCCAAAGAAAAATGACTTCTCAAAAACTAGGAACTATTTTCCTGAACGTCAGCAGTCTTCCTGTGGAAGTTAGTTAAAGGTTAGCTCAATCACATCTCTCTGGTGGTTCACAGAACTGCAGGTTCCCAGTAACAATTATATCAAGGTTCAACACAAAACTCACATCTTTGTTTTCCAGAATTTCCTGTTTGACTTCGGGTTCAACTTCCACAAATTCGGCTTCTTCACCTAATCCTCCAAAATCAGGCCCACTCGATGGAAGAGGCTCCAAACTCTGAAGGGGAAGAGGAGCCACAGAGAAACAAACTTTAGCATATAAAAAGACAAAATGAACTCTTTTGAGACTTGGCTGCAGAAGGTGCTCCACGAAATTCAGGGCAGCTGCTCCCTCTAGTGGGGGAGGCAGGACAGGAAGGGGAACAGTGAACAGAGGCAGGTCTAAGCAACTGTTAATGTGCACGCTCTTGGGCTGGTAGTTAACTTGGGGTTTGCTGTATTATTAATAAATAAAACAAAGATTAGAAATGAAAAGGGTCATACACAAACCGAAATGACTACGTCAAGAACTGAGGATTATATAGCCGGCACGGTGGCACATGCTTGTAATCCCAGTACTTGGGAGGCTGAGACAGGAAGATCACAGCTTTGAGGCCAGCCTCAGCAATTTAGGGAGACCCTCAGCAACAGTGAGACCCTGTCTCAAAATGAAAAAAAATAAAAAATAAAAAGGGCTGGTAGAATAGCTTAGAGGTAAATGCCCCTGGGTTCAATCCCCAAACAAGAAAAAGAAGAAGAACTGAGGATTATGACTAATCTAAATCTATATGAGATTATCACTAATCTAAATCTGTATATCCAAGGCCCATGTGAAGGAAAAAAATTTAAATAAAAATTATCAGGGAAAACAAAAACCTTTATTTTCCAGTTATTATATAAAGTATCCTAATTTCTAGGATTAAAATTGTATACTTTTAGGATAGCTATGGTGACAAAACAAATTACTAAGAAACCATTTTGTTTGGACCCAAATAGATTTTTCTTAATTGCAGAAAATGTCATTCACGAGCCGGGCGTGGTGGCGCACGCTTGTAATCCCAGTATTTGGGAGGCTGAGACCAGAGGATCTGGGTTCCCGGTCAGCCTCAGCTACTTAGTGAGGCCCTCCGCAACTTCGTGAGACCCGGTTTCAAAATAAAGGATAAAAAATAGGGCTGGGGGTGGAGCTCAGAGGTAGAATACCCCTGGGTTCAATCCCCAGTACCGCAAAAAAAAAAAAAAAAAATGTCATTCACATTAGAAGACACTGTATATACTCAATCAGCCAGAGAGCAGTCGCTTGGGATCGTCACTGCCTCAAAACACATAGAAACTTCTGAGTAAGCGTCCCAGGGCAGGCCTGGGTATGCGCTTCTGGGAAGACATAATACATAGATAGTAACATGTATGTGTCATGTATGCTTATGCACATAGTACATAATGACACACCATTCTGTACGTGGGATGGCGAGTGAATGAATCTTCTTTTGGTCTTTTTATTTAACAAATATGTACTGAGTGCCTACTGTATGCTAAGCGCTGAGCTCACACCAATGAACAAATCCCCCAACTCACTGTGGAGGAGGTTAATTTTACATATGTTAAAAAAAAAAGGTAGATGATGACAAGCAAAGAATATAGTTTCATGTCACTATCCTTTCGTTTTTATTGTGCAAAATTTTAAAAACTGAATCATTACTTATTTACCAAAAATATCACCAAATTAAGAATACATGCACATATTCATTCTTCTTAATCTGAATGCTTAGCAAATAGACTTTGTCCAGGCACAAAGTTTATAATCCATTATGCTAAAAAATTCCTTTGTAGTTTCTAAAATCTCAAATCATGAAACAAGGTTCCCCAAAGACCCACCAGACACATCTGCATTCTTTACAATGGAATGTCGACTTGAAGTTTGAGAGCTGCTGTCACTGAAGTTTCGGAGTCACATAAAAGCTTGTTATCTTAAAGTCCCTGTTTGACTAATGGACATTCATACATTCACCATGTATTATTAAGATCCTACTATGTGACAAGCACTTAGAAGACCTTCACCCTCACATTCTAGTGTCTGGAACAACAGGCATGGGATAAGTATTTGGTAAATTGAATTTAGTTTGGTTTTTTTTTTTTGGTACTGGGGATTGAAGCCAGGGGTTCTACCTCCAGGCTACACTCCCAGCCCTTTTTATTTTTTATTTTGAAACAGGATCTCACTAAATTGCTAAGGGTCTCACTAAGTTACTGAGGCTGGCTTCAAACCTGTGATTCTCCTGTCTCAGCCTCCCAAATACTGGGATTACAGGCGTGAGCCACCACACCCGGCCGTAAAACGAATTTAAATAAATATCTGTATCTGGTCTCTAACCTTTAAGCAGATCCGTCTACCAATCTGTCAACAAGTTTTATTCATGAGCCCCATGTGCCAGGCACTGTCCAAAGCAGTGAAATAAATTTATGGAGTTATGAACAGACTGAATCAAATAGAAAATATGGCAATCTGTAACAGATATTAATGATAAACATTGTTCCACAAAGCATGAGAATACTAGGTGGCAAATGTCAAATGTTTTCTCTGAGTCCTGATCAAAACACTAGAAAAACACTGGCCAGGGGGATGGAAAGAGCAAATTGAAGAAATGAAAACATTTTCTTGTCAATATATTAATTAACGGAGCAACAATTTACACAAAAGAGTAAAGCAGAGATTTATTTCTTTTCTTTTTTGACTGTATCCCTAGCACCTACAACAGCGCCAAGCACATAGTAGGCCATCAGTAAATATTAGTTCAATACATGAATGAATGCTTCGATTGGTTAAGTCAAGTAAGATGCAGTTCCTACAGTAATATCTAGAAACCTAGATCTAATAGGATAAGACAAAAATGCAAATGGAGCTAAAACAAGACAAAATGTAAGTGGCAAGAGAAGGAAAATACAAAGGAAGGGGGAGATAAAAACGTGGTTTACAGCTGGGCGTGATGGCGTACGCTTGTAATCCCAGTACTTGGGAGGCTGAGACAGGAGGATCACAGGTTCGAGGCCAGCCTCAACTACTTAGTGAGGCTCCCCACAACTTAGTGAGACCCTGTTTCAAAATAAAGAATAAAAAAGAGGGCTGGGGGTGTAGCTCAGAGGTGGAATGACCCTGGGTTCAATCCCCAGTACCCCACACACACACAAAAAAAAACAACGTGGTTTACACAGGAAGCAACTTGAACTGAGTTCTAAAAGTTGGGACTATTTTGCTAGTGAAAGCTGGGTGTGAAAGTGAGTGACAGAAGAAAGGAGTGTGACAGCACAGTCCAAAGAGCATGTCAGGAGACCAAGGGTGTTTGCTTTGAATGAAAGATACATGAAAGGGGAGTTAAGTCCAATTCTGGAAGCTAGGCTGAAATGTATGTTCAAAATTCTTCTGGAATTTGATGGAGACCCATTGAAAACTTCTGAGCAGGGCAAATGAAACAGCCCATATTGTAGAGGAAAAAAAGTAGTGCTGGGGCTGGGACTCCTGAAGTCTCAGTTTTAGAGCGACATTCTGCAGCTGTGTGTGTGACCTTGGATAAATAACTCATTTCTGGCTCTCAGTTAAGATTACAAGAAAGGAGAGCCGTTTGGCAAGCAGTTGGTATGCTACAAGTACCCAAGTAAGTACTGTTCAATAAAACCGATGGGAGGCCCTTGGGAGGCTGAGACAGGAGGATTGCAGGTTTGAGTCCAGCCTCTGCAACTTGGTGAGACCCTGTTTCAAAGTAAAGAATAAAAAATAGGGCTGGGGGTGTAGCTTGGAGGTAGAACGCCCCTGGGTTCAATTTCCAGTGCCAATAAATAAATAAATAAATAAATAGGGCTGGGGGTATAGCTCAGAGGTGGAATACCCCTGGGTTCAATTCCCAG
>PVJS01059263.1:0-11562 GCA_004027185.1 Glis glis | reverse complement strand
AAACAAGGTCTTGCTAATTTTATGAAGGTCTTGCTAAATTGCTGATACTGGCCTCAAACCTGCAATCCTCCTATCTCAGCCTCCCAAGTACTGGAATGACAGGTGTGTGCCACCATGCTGGCTCAAATCAATTTAATGTGAATTTATTAATTCATAATATGCTCTGCCTATCCAACATTATATCACACTATCATTTCCTCTTGAAAAATGGAATGGTAGAGATTATTAGTAAATACTTTTATAAGTGTCTGTTAAAATATGTTTTACTCTAAGTCGGACATGGTGGCGCACACTTGTCATCCCAGTACTTGGGAGGCTGAGACAGGAGGACAGTCTCAGCAAGTAGTGAGTCTCTCATTAACCTAGCAAGACCCTGTTTCCAAACAAAAATAAAATGGGGCTGGGGGTATACCTCAGAGGTAGAATGTCCCTGGGTTCAATCCCCACTGCCACACACACATAAAATATGTTTTACTCTTAAACTGCCACTGTCACTTGCAGGTACCATAACCTTTTAAAGATGCATTGGGGAGCACTTCTAATCCCAGTACTTGGGAGGCTGAGACAGGAGGATCAGCTTGGTGTCCAGCCTCAGCAACTTAGTGAGGCCTTCTGCCTCTTAGCAAGACCCTGTTTCAAAATATAAAATAAAGCCAGGCGTGGTGGTGCACGCTTGTAATCTCAGTACTTGGGAGGCTGAGACCGGAGGATCCGGGTTCACAGCCAGCCTCACCTACTTAGTGAGGCCCTCCGCAACTTAGTGAGACCCTGTTTCAAAATAAAGGATAAAAAATAGGGCTGGGGGTGTAGCTTGGAGGTAGAATGCCCCTGGGTTCCATCCCCAGTACTGCAAAAAAAAAAAAAAGATTGGGGGCCATACCTCAAATCCTCCTTACATGGGCATTCTCAGTGGTTTCTACTTTACCCACTCTAAGGGATGTAGTTGTTTCTCATCATGGTTTTGCTTTGCCTTTCTCTAACAGCTGATGATGCAGAACATCTTTTGTTGGACTTATTTGCCATCCTTATACTGCTCTGGCGAAGTGTTGGTTCAAGTCCTTTGCCTATGTTTTAATCAGGTAGATTTAATTTCTTTTTTTGTAATCTATATGACTCTTTTTTATTGGTGCATTGTAATAATACATCTTGATGGGTTTCGGGGTGGTAGAAGTACACATGCACACATCGGTCAATTAGCCCTCCCCCAGTTCCCACCCCCATTCCCTCCCCCTTCCCTCCTTCTCATGCTCAGCATAGTAGTTGACTTTGATGAGTTTGTGTATGTACATCCTGAGGATTAGGGTGTTTCCCCCTTCCCCCTCCCATCTCCCTCAGTTAGGTCGCCTTCTTTACTCATCTGAGGTTTTCTCCACCTTTGTCTGGACTCCCTCCTATGCCCTATTCTCCCTAACTTCTGCATATTAGGGAGAGCATCCGACTTTTCACTTTTTGTGACTGACTAATCTCACTAAGCATAATGTTCTCTAATTTCTACTAAATCAAATTCTTCCTGCATTTCTCTAGGTGAGAGTGCAGTGAAGGAAAGGACTGAGGCAGAGGCTGCTAGCTTTGTGGGGCAGCAGTGGCAGCAAGGTTGAATTTTTTATGAGAATGGCATCCATCTGGTGACACTGTGACAGCAAAGTTGAAGTTTTGGAGGCAACATAAATTATAGGATATGGAGCTTGAAGAGGACCAGATTCATTTTAATCCCCAGCATAGAGGTTTTGGAGATTGTTCTGGGAAACTTGGTTTTGAGCCTGTTCATGATGCTGTTAGCTACTCAATATCCTCCCAACTCCTTTTTTTATTAATAGGAGTTAGATGACAACATTGAATAATATACTGTATCAGTCATCTAGGGCCACAATAAAGCTGTGTAACAAATAACCACAAAAACTTGGTGTTATGCAACAGCGATGTTTTGTTTTGTTTTTGCACACGGGTATGTAGGTTGGAGGAGTAGTTCTGTTGGTGTTAGCAGAACAGGGCTGATCTGTACTGGGCTTGCTCATATGCACATGCTGTCAGGTAGCATGTTTGCAGGGGTTAATTCATCTTGGTTTCATGTGGTCTCTCATTCGCCAGCATGTTACTTCAAGCCTATACTCATTGTAGATGCAGGCTTCTAAGAGAGGGATAAGATGCTCCAAGCCTCTTTAGGCATAGGCTGGAAACTGCACACCATCACATCTGCTGTCTTCTATTGGTCAAGCCATAAGGCCAACCCAAAGTCAAGGGGGTTGGGACATATATTCCACCTATTAATACAAATTTCTGCCATATTATGAAGGGCTGATTCCATAACCAATCTCCTTCATATATAAGTGACTTGGAATTTTGAAGTGGGTATGTATAAAAGAGAATCCAGAAGGGAAAACATCAAAATATTAAATTATAGCACCTCTGGATTAATTTAAATCTTCTTTTGCCTTTTTTGTGCTTTCGGTTTTTCTACAGCGAACAGGTATTACTTCTATAGATTAAATAATAGTTGTAAAAATTAGTAAAGTGTATTGGAAGCTTAGAAGCAGTGGTGATTACTTCTCTTGGTGAGGAAGGTGCTAACATTTCATCCCAAATAGCAATAATTGAGCCGGGTGTGGAGGCGCACACTTGTAATCCCAGTCCTTGGGAGGCTGAGACCGGAGGATCGCAGGTTCGCGACCAGCCTCAGCTTCTTAATGAGGTCCTCTGCAACTTCGTGAGATCTGGTTTCAAAATAAAGAATAAAATATAGGGATAGGAATATAGTTCGGAGGTAAAATGCCCCTGGGTTCAATCCCCAGTACAGCAAAAAAAAAAAAAATTGTATACAGTAGACCTTTAAGGGGTTAACCTGTCCAACATTTTTAAAATCAATTGTTAAGCACACTATTTTGGGATGGGATCCTCTGATTTTTACTAACCCTTCAGAGATTTAGTCTTCATTTTCACAATAGCTGTCTGCCAAGAAGAAAGAATGTAGAATAGGAGCCATCCTAGTGTTGGCCTCTTACATTTGGAAGACTGTAATCATGCAGGAGAAAGCCACTCTGGAGTATGGGCTTTTTTATTTGTTTATTGTTGGGTAGACAGCTGGGTGGTGGATCCATGGATGGGATGGTGGCTACATAAAACTGCTTTTCTTCCCCTGCGCTTTATGAAAAACCTCAAATGTGCTCTTTATTAAAAAAAGAAAGAAAATAAAAAGAAAAAAAGAAATGGGCATAGTGGCGCACGCTTGTAATCCCAGTACTTGGGAGGCTGAGACAGGAGGATCGCAGGTTCGCGGCCAGCCTCAGCTACTTAGTGAGGCCCTCTGCAACTTAGTGAGACCCTGTTTCCAAATAAAGAATAAAAATAGGGCTGGGGCTGTAGCTCAGAGGTAGAAGGCCCCTGAGTTCCGTCCCCGGTACTGTAGAAAAAAAAGTATGGGACTGGGGGGTATAGCTCAGTGGAAGTATGCAAAAATGGAAAAATGAAAAAAGAAAGAAAACAACAATAACAGCAACTAAACAAAAGTAGAGAAATGCCCGTTTGTTAAGTAGATTTCAGTTCTAGCCATTATTCCCTTTAATCTTTTTTAAATGCTGTGTCAGGATTTGACTCACATACCATAGAGTTCACCCGTATAATTTTAGAGTATTTTCATCACTCTACAAAGAAACCCTGTATCCATTAAGCAGTCACACCTCATTCTTCCTTGCCCTTAGCTCCTGGCAACCACAAATCTACTTTCTGTTTTTATGGATCTGCCTGTTTTCAACATTTCATATGAATGGAATCATATGATATGTGGCCTTTCATGTCTGGCTGCTTTCACTTGGCATAATGTTTTAAAGGTTCATCCACGTTGTTGAATGTATCAGTACTTCATTCCTTTTTATGGCTGAATAATATTTCATTTTATGGATGTATCGCAACTTCTCTATCCATTCAACAACAACATTGGCTTGTTTCCATTTGGGGGCCATTATGAATAATGGGATTGTAGGTGCGTGCCACCACACCTGGTTCTAAATCTTATATTTAAGATGAAACATGTTAAGATTAAACATATATGCCTATAATCTCAGTACTTGGGAGGCTGAGACAAGAGCATTTCAGGTTTGAGGCCATCACACAGTAACTTTGTGAGACCCTCTTTCTTTCTTTTTTTTTTTGTAGTACTGGGGATTGAACTCAGGGGCATTCTACCTCCAAGCTACATCCCCAGTCCTATTTTTTATTCTTTGTTTTGGAAACAGGGTCTCACTAAGTTGCGGAGGGCCTCACTAAGTAGCTGAGGCTGGCCGCGAACCTGCAATCCTCCTGTCTCAGCCTCCCAAGTACTGGGATTAAACATATAGGGTATTGCATATATTTGGTAGTAACATGCATACACAGGTGAACTGGGAAAGATGAAATGGATTCATGCTTGTGGCCTGAAAACAAGTAAAAGAAAGGGTGAGGTAATAAACTATCACTGGTCTGTCAAGCAGTGGAGGAAAAGTCTAGATGTTTGTTATTTTTCTAAATGCTCTTTTTCCATAGGGAGAAAGCACATGATGAGAAAAAAAAAGAGAAAGCAAGTGATGTTGCCAACCTTTTGCCAGAATGATATGATTGATAATTACAAGCAGCTGAGCAGAAACAACGTGGGCATGCTTAGAATTTGCTTAAGCAGATTCTATGCTTTCTTCCCTGGGGGCTGTTAAGATTCTTCAGCAGAAGAGCATTTGAACAGGAGAATATTGCCATTTTCACCCCTGCTGAGTGTATTCAAACATGCAGAACGTTTACCTTTATTTTAGCGGGGAGGGGGAGTACTGGGGATTGAACTAGGGGTGTTCTACTTCCAAGCTACACCCACCGCCTTATTTTTTTTAATTTTTATTTTTTTGTGGTACTGGGAATTGAACCCAGAGGCATTCTACTTCTGAGCTATATCCCCAGCCCTATTTTATTTTTTTATTTTTAAACAGAGTCTCACTAAATTGTGGGAGCAGGGCCTCACAAAGTGGCTGAGGCTCACCTCAAACCCGCGATCCTCCTGTCTGAGCTTCCCAAACTGGGATTGCAGGCATGTGCCACCACACCTGGCTTTTATTTTTTTATTTTGAAATAGGGTCTCACTAAGTTCCTGAGGGTCTTGCGACGTTGCTGAGGCTGGTCTCGAACCTGCAACTCTCCTGTCTCAGCCTCCCAAGTACTGGGATTACAGGCCTGCACCACCACAACTGGCTTTTTCCTTTATTTAAATTAGCAGTCACCCAAACATGTACTGTTTTCTGGCATAAGAGCATAGCTGTGCAATTAGCTTCTTGTTTACTAAAACACACTTAAAATTTTAAAAATTGGCTGGGCATGGTGGCGCACACTTGTAATTCTAGTACTTGGGAGTATGAAACAGGAGGATCACAAGTTTGCTGCCAGCCTCAAATATTTAGTGAGGTTCTCCACAACCTAGTAAGACCCTGTTTCAAAATAAAATAATAAAATAGAGCTGGGGGGTATATATAGCTCGGGGGTAGAATGCCACTGGGTTCAATCCCCAGTACCACCACAACAAAACAAAACAAAAATTTAAAAAATTGACTTAAACTTAAAAGGAAAGCTGGGTGTGGTGGCATACACTTGTAATCCCAGTACATGGGAGGCTGAAACAGAAGGATCACAGGTTCGAGGCCAGCCCCTACAAGTAGTGACTTTCATCAACCTAGTGAGGCGTCATTTCAAAATAAAATAAAATAGGGCTGGTGATGTAGCTCAGAGGTAGAATGCTCCTGGGTTCAATCCCTAGTGATACACACACACACACACACACACACACACACATAAAAAATCAACTTAAAAGGAGGCTTAAAATTTTTTTGCAGTACTGGGGATTGAACCCAGGGGCATTCTACCTCCAGGCTACACCCCCAGCCCTATTTTTTATTCTTTATTTTGAAGCAGGGTCTCACTAAGTTGCGGAGGGCCTCACTAAGTAGCTGAGGCTGGCCGTGAACCCGGATCCTCCGGTCTCAGCCTCCCAAGTACTGGGATTGCAAGCGTGCGCCATCACACCTGGCTTTAAAATATTAAGTATTGTTTTCACCTACTTCTTAAAAAGAATTTTATTGGTGCAATGTAATACATCATAATGAGGTTCAAAGTGATATGTTCATATATATACACAACATCTCTTGGTGAGTTTCCCTCCACAGCTCACCAGGTTACCCCCACATTCCCTTCCTGTACATGCTAGTAGGGTTGTTAGTGATACCTTCATATATAAACTTAAGATTTTATATATATATATATATATATATATATATATATATATATATGATTGAATCCAGGAGCATTCTTCCTCTGAGCTATAGCCCCAACCCTTTTAATTGTTTTTAATTTTGAAACAGGGTCTTGCTACGTTGTGGAGGGTTATGCCAAGTTGCTGAGAATTTTTGTTTTGAAACAGGGTCTCACTACAATTGCTGAGAGTCTCGATATGTTGCTGACACTGTCCTTGAACCTGCAATCCTCCTGTCTTAGTTTCCCGCGTCCTGGGATTACAAGTGTGCGCCACCACGCCTGGCTGAACTTAATATTATTTGGTCTGTTTCCTTCCTCAGGTTTCCTTTTCCCCCTCTTCTCTTTCCTCCCCTAGTCCCCCCCACTATTCTACTGATCTCTCTTCATATTATCATGAAGTTCCCTTTCTTTCTTATTTTCTTTGTAGCTTCCACATGTGAGAGAAAACATATGACCCTTGACTTTCTGAGACTGGTTGTTCTCACTTAACATGATGCTCTCTAGTTCCATCCATTTTCCTCCATGTCACATAATTTTTTTCTTCTTTATGGTCATCTACTTTTTAAAATTCACTGTGGCCAGGGGCGTGGGGCTTGGGAGTTGGTGGAGGTTCAGAACCAGGTTGGTGACAATCTCAATCTCTGCCTCTTTCTCTCAGTCTTTCTTCTCTCTCTCTCTCTCTCTCTCTCTCTCTCTCTCTCTCTCTCAACATACACATAAACTATATATAAAAAACTCCTAGCTGGGTGTGGTGGCGCACGCTTGTAATCCCAGTACTTGGGAGGCTGAGACAGGAGGATCGCAGGTTTGGCCAGCCTCAGCTACTTAGTGAGGCCCTCCGCAATTTAGTGAGACCCTGTTTCAAAATAAAGAATAAAAAACAGGGCTGGGGGTGGGTGGAGCTCGGAGGTAGAATGTCCCTGGGTTCAATCCCCAGTGCCACACACAAAAAAAAGTCCTATGGAAATCTGTCACTAAGCTTTAGTATAGCTGTCTAATCCAGAAGGTATATTTTAAAAATAATTTATGGTCTTTTCACAATCTGCCCCACTGTCCTTTCAGACTTGTGTTTCTGCTGTCCTCCATTCCTACTGCCATATTCTTTTATCCACTCACATTCCTTAGACTCTGGGTTTCCATTTTTTTTATTTCTGGCAGTCAGAGATCCCTTCAGATGAGACTGTCAAGTTATGCTTCCTGAAACCTCTAATTTTCAGATTAGCTAAATTATAAACTTCCCATTTACAAGTGTGGCATCCTTTTCAGCCCAACATTGACCTAAAAGTGGTTGTTCATTATTCACTAGTTATTACTCACTTTAATATAAAAATTTAGCACTTTGACCTCTCTTTCTCAGTAACTCATAAACTTTATTTTTAATTAATTAATTTTATTTTTTGCAGTACTGGGGATTGAAACCAGAGACATTCTACCTCCAAACTACACCCCCAGCCCTATTTTTTATTCTTTATTTTTGAAACAGGGTTTCACTATGTTGCAGAGGCCCTCACTAAGTAGCTGAGGCTGGCTGTGAAGCCAGATCCTCTGGGTCTCAGCCTCCCAAGTACTGGGATTACAAGCGTGCACTACCACGCCTGGCTATTAATTAATTAATTAATTAATTAATTTTTTGGTAATGGGGATTAAAACCAGGGCCATTCTATCTCCTATCTGCACCTCTAGCAGTTTTTATTTTCTTTTTTCAAACAGGGTCTTTCTAGGTTGCTGACAGTCTTGCTACATTGCTGATGCTATCCTTGAACCTGTGATCCTCCTGTCTCAGCCTCCCAAATACTGGGATGACAGGCATGTACCACCATGCCCAGCTGCTCATAAGCTTTAAAATTTTTGGAATTTATGACTTTGTAATTAATAAGTAATCTGGCCTACATATAGTTTCCCTTTTATCTGCTAAAAATCAATATTTTCTTCTTTTGGGTTGGGGATTAAAACTTAATTTTAATATGGAGCTAGTAATTTTTTCTTGTTTCCACTGTATATTTGCTAACTCCTTCTTCTCAGGGCAGACACCAGGAGAATTACTGTTGCAACTGAAAAGAAATGGGAGATTTTAATGGAGGATATAGAATAAATTTTAGATGATAATCATCCCTAAAAATGTCTAAACAGTAGGATGAAATTCGTCATGTGGACAACTTTTCTAAATGCCTGAAGTTTAGTTATTTGCACACAATGCTTGAACACTATTTCAGGTTTCAAACTTTAATGTATGATAACTTGCAGATAATTTTCAAAGATTTAGGTCAGGCAAATTTGCCACCAGCCACTACAATTCATATTGCTTCTGTTCATATTTTTTAGCATCACCCTTATTCTTACTAGATTTTACCATTTCCTGTAGTCAGACTGTAAATGTTATTCTGAATTTATTTTGAACTGGAGTATATCTTCCTAGATACCAAATCCCTAAGAATGACCTCTTCTACCCACTTTTGTTTCTTCTGGAAATACTTGCTACATTTTGCTAACAAGTGGTATCCCACTATTGAATGCCACACTTCGGTTCTTAGCTGTCTTTATTTTTCTAAGCCTCTGGTTTGCATCCTAATGGACTTAAATTGATTTCTCTGAGAAACAGTCATTCTTTAGCTCTGACTATATTGTTTTGAAAGGAAAACAACTTATTTGTTGAGCATCCCTTCTCAAAAGAACACTTTTCTTTCTCTGTAAGGAGACATTCATCACTATTTATTATCTGAAACCATTTAAAAGCTAATTTGAGACAATCCCAAAAGAACCATTTTAATTGAGCCATCTAATCACTGGTAATGTAAAAGATTTTAAAATGTCAACAAAAACATTCACACAATTCACATTTATTTCAGATAACTCTTCAGAGGAAAGGGGAAAATCAATTCTTGAAAATTTTAATTAGGTTTAGGAAGAAGGTGGGAAACAAAGAAACATTTTTAAATTCAGTGAAGTGACTTTTTGAGCTTTTCACATAGACACACTTGGGTTCAAACCATATTTATTATGAAGAGTTAGTTTTACCTTTGTTTTCTATTAGCATAATAGGCTTGAATCGGCTCTTGAATAGGAACACAAATAATTAGACTAATGGTTTTTGCTTTCATCCATCAGTAGGATAATAATCTATATAGAATGAAAGTGAATGAAAAATTTAAATTAAATTTTTTTAAAAGTTCATTAATTGTTACAGTTAATTGACGTGAACTCAGCAGAATCTTGGGAAATGGCAGGATTTTATATCAAATAGTATCTTTGTTGCCTTTTGCCAGATTTGAATGGAATCACTCCAAACATCAACTTTGCCATTTCAATTCTATGTTTGAGTTCCACTGCCAGTAGTCAGACCATGAGAAAAACTATGATGTACTGAGTTATAAGTATAGGACAATAAGGATCATTTTTATGGCTCTTCTCCAAAAATCTCTATCTTGCAACTTCAAATTTTCCATTTGTTGATAGATTAATTTTACCCTTTGTGTTATTTTTTTCCTACAGCTTATAAGTTTATAAACAATTTTACCTGGAAACAAAGTTTTTCTTCGAAGGTAATTAAACTTGGACCTCAAAGGGCCTTCTAGTTTCACTCTGTACAAAGTGAAATTGTGCAAATATTTTTATCAAATTAACCCTGGCTTAAAATTTGTTGCAACATGTTTGGTTGAAGTTATTATTAGATTTGGCCTCACTGACATTTCTATTTCATACCCATGGTTACTGGTGAACTCTCTCTAACAACTTGTGCTTTTCTTGTCCTGGCAAGAATTCTGAAAGAGGGTGACTTTTATCTAGTGGTAACCATTTCAAATGATTTTACTCCAAGGTTCATATTGTACTAAAAATGATCATGCCCAACTGAGGTTTGATCTGATGGCTGTAGAGACAGGAGCCTCTTCCCAAAACTTCAGTTGATTTCAGATAAGCCATCCCTTTAACTTGGTGAGTCTTAAGCTCTACTTCCTAGGAGTAAGCTGGGGAAGAAACCCCATCTCAATCCCTATCCTAGAAAATTCTAGAAAGTCTACATAATGCTCTTTTCCAAGTTATTGGGGACCTTTGTTTATTCTGAAGCCTCTGGATAGACTCATTACCATGAAATTTTAGAGTCCTTCTGGAATCTGCTCTAGTACCAGATAGCTATACAGTAGAGAAAGGAAAAAAGTCACAGGTACAGTCTGTATCTCTAATTCTCTATCCTGCTTTGCCAGTAAAAAAGTTAAAATAAAAATTCCCTTTCAAGTTAAATTCATATTGAAATGAATAAGTGAACAAATAATTGGAATGAGCAAATGTTCTTTTGCTGTTTTTCACAGGGATTATTATCTACTGAGATTGCCTCAATTTAGTGAACATGAATGTCCTCTACTTAGGGTGTCCACATAGTTTATTGTCAGAATTGTAACACTTTCTCAAGTGAAAGGGGGTACTATTAATAATTGTATCAGAGTACCTGGCATATCCAAGATTGTCTGTCAGATCTCACTTGGAATGTCTTGTTCTCCTCCTTGCTTGAATATCCATTTTGGAAGGCCCAGACCAAGTCTCCTCTAAGATAAGCCTCTAGAGGACTTTGGCTGTTAGGTGCCTGAATTATTAGGGCATTCGTGGTACAAAGAGGTCAGAAATTAGGATGCTTTATATACTTCAAGGAAAGAATTATGTGATGTTATTTTGATGTTCTTTTCTTCTCTTACCAAGTAGAATGTAACCTTCTCAAGCACAAGGAATATGTCTTATACTTCTGTCTCCCTAAAGCTCTGAGGCTATTTCAATGCCCAAAGTGAGGAGAGAGTAGATTCTTGCTGAGTGGTTGACTTGTCTTCATAGTAACATTCCTCTCTATGATTGTGCCTCAAAGAATGGCTATTGGTGCCAAAAAGCTGGCAATTTAAAGATGTTTCTCCTGGTTTGTAATCTGTTCAGTAGAAAGGGATAAGGATCAAGCCAAGTATAGTTAATCATAGCCCAAGTACCTATTTAGTTACCAGATGTTTGAAAGTGTCTACTGGGATTTAGACATTTTAATCACAACCAGACCTTTACTAGGAGTACTTTTTCACAGAAAGTATCATTTGTAACTGACTTAATTGTAGCATTCTGAGAAAAAATTACAATAAAATTCTATTCAGTATTTATTAAAATAAAATGGATCATTTTTCTAATTATAAAAATAACATAGCTGGGCGTGATGGCACATACCTGTAACCTGTAATCCCAGATTTGGGGAGGCTGAAACAGGAGGATCGTAGGTTTGAGACCAGCTTCAGCAATTTAGCGAGAGTCTTAGCAAAACAGAAAATAAAAAGGGCTAGA
>PVJS01059262.1:0-11563 GCA_004027185.1 Glis glis | reverse complement strand
CTCTCTCTCTCTCTCTCTCTCTCTCTCTCTCTACTTAGGAGGCCCTCCGCAACTTCGTGAGACCTGGTTTCAAAATAAAGTATAAAAAATAGGGCCGGGGGTGTAGCGCGGAGGTAGAACGCCCCTGGGTTCAATCCCCGGTACTGCAAAAAAAAAAAAAGAATATAAATGTATAATTTTAGGCAACAATATAGAATATCAGTGGAATTACTTGTCTAAGAGTTAAAAGATGTGGATTCTAGTTTCGGCTTTAGAACAGACAACCTGGATTCAATCCCAGATCTTCCAGATCTTCCAGATCTTCCACTTTCTGGACATGTGGTCTTTAAAAAGTTGCTTCCCCTCTCAGGGCCTTAGTTTCATTTGTAAATTGCAAATAACAAATCCTATATGCCTGGTTCACAGAGCAGTTATGAAAACCAAAGGAGATGGCACAAATGGAACCATTATACCGGTATTACACAAAAGTATAAATAACCTTATTGAAAGATCAAACATGATTAAATGATTTCTAATACTTTAGGAATAATCTTTTGCTAATTTCCTTTATTTGAAAACTGAGCTGGGTGTGGTGGTGCATGCCTAATCCCAGTACTTGGGAAGCTGAGACAGGAGGATCAAGGGTTTGAGGTCAGTCTCAACAATGTAGCAAGACTCTGCAACCTAGCAAGATCTTGTTTCAAGATAAAAAATTTTTAAAAAAATAGGGCTGGGAGTGTAGCTCAGAGGTAGAATGCCCTGGGTTCAATTCCCAGCACCCCATTTCCCCCAAAAAGAAAACCGAGCACCAATGCAATGATATCATTAAACAAATTTGGAACTGGATTTTTTTTTTCCTTTTGGCAGTACTGTAGATTAAACCCAAGGATGCTCTACCACTGTGCTATATCCCTGCTAGTTTTATTTTTTATTTTGAGACAGAGTCTTGCTAAATTTCCCAGGGTGGCCTAGAACTTGTGATCCTCCTGCTTTAGCCTCCCAGCTAGATGGGATTACAGGCATGCACCGCCATCCTATCTTGGAACTGGAATTCTTAGAAAAGAAAAAAATCACATGAGTTTATTCTATCATATAGATGAAATTTCTTTAAAATTTTTTTTACCTGGCAATTATTCAACTCTTGAATAACTTCTTTGTTTTCTTTACTGATATCACAGACACAGATGAACTCTGCTTCTCTATGGCCTTTAAAAAACTTTTCACGAATTCTTTTTACAACAGTAGTAGCTGAACGGCCGGAAGGAACTGAGCAGTTTTCAATATCCCAAAAAACTCCAATGGGGGGTAAGTTTTCGAGCACCTGTCCAGCAATTGCAACTTCTGGTGACCCTTAAGAAATGCGAACACTTTCAATTACATGTAGTGAAAAAGAAATGGCAAATTAAAACACATTAATAGGTAGTTACCTCAACATTCTTAGTGGCAGGGAAACTGAATATTGACTGGTGTTAAGTTTAAGGATACCAGCCTCTCTGGTTGGCCCAAGAAGCAACCAAATTGCCACAGCAGCACTCTGAGAGATTCCCCCTTCTTCAGGACAGAACTAAGCTACAGGTAAAGTGGCTCTAGCCCTAATAAATCATCTAGCCCCTCATAAACGGCACGAGCCATCTCGTGCTGACCGGTGACGCCGCTCGGAACGCTGACACGTAACCACCGGCTGCTGCCCCGGGACCCGCCTTCCACGCCCAGCCACGCCTGTCTGCCCACTGGGGATGGAGGGACAGCCAGAGATGACCAGGCGAAGCGGCTACTGCTGCTCACTTTACACTATTTTTTTTAACTCTTTGTTAACATCTGATTTAACATTCAATACTTTTGGGGGGAATGATTTTAATTGGGAACTCTAAGGTTTTCAAATAACGTTTGTAATTAGTTGCTACTAAATTGTTCTAAATACTCAATACTTCTGGGAGTATACATACAGGTGTGAGTATGAGCCTAAGCTGACCTCAGTCTCCTCTAGCACTTAATTTCTCCTACTATACTCCACATTTTTCTATACAAATCTTCTGATCTCAAACAGCCTCAGCCCAACATTAAGGGCAAAAACTCACTGACCTATAATAATAAAAAGATTTTCCCCAGGAGATGGAAGGGGAGACTCACATACACTTCAGAACTCTCAGCTTTAGAACCACAAGGTATCCTTTAGAGGCAATTGAATGCATCGTTAGTATCAGACACTGAAAACTACTTATACATGTACATTTTATGCCATACTGTCATTTACCAAAATTCGAAGCAGCTTTGCCTAGACTGGTCGCCAATAGCAACGTGGTCTCCTTCCCTGTTCCTTTGGTTCCACAGCCATTACACAGAGGGATAGCAAGAGGTGCAGGTTGAGTATTTGGAGGTGGTATATTTGGCCATACTTTAGCAGCATCAATTATACTATTTCTTGCCGGCTGTTTTAAAATTTTTTTAAAAAAGGAGGAGGTTTCAGATACATCATTTCAGAACCTAGAGTTATATACAACAACTGAAAAACACATTCTAAGTGTTTCACCTTTTTACCTGCTAACCTCTCATAAAAAGTACTTTCAAACACTCTTTCCCAGAACCATGAGCTCTCGATTTATAAGCTCGTTTCGAGAAATGGCTTGAAATGACCAGGACAGATCACAGACTGATAGGTTAGACTTTTACATCCTGGGCATGTGTCTGCTACACTGGAGACCTCACACACACGTTACACAAAGGGCAGTAAAGTCTTCACTTGAATACAAGTGTGACTGGAGCCAAGTTCAAGCTCCCCATATTATTATGAAAAGACAACGTGGGGTTACCCACATTACATGAAACATACAACTAAAAGCTAACTTTAAGTTAAAGAATTCAATTCTGTCCTTTAGGATAAAACAGAACACAGAGGCTTTGCCAAACTAGGAACTCACATAGGAAATAGACTATCACAGCCAGAGCCTCTACAAGCATAAGCTACATAATTACACTGTACTTTTTTTTTTTTTGGCAATACGGGGGATTGAACCCAGGGGCATTCTACCTCTGAGCTACACCCCCAGCCCTATTTTTATTCTTTATTTTGAAACAGGGTCTCACTAAGTTGCGGAGGGCCTCACTAAGTAGCTGAGGCTGGCTGTGAACCCGGATCCTCCGGTCTCAACCTCCCAAGTGCTGGGATTACAAGTGTGCGCCACCACGCCCCGCTACACTGTACTTTTTTGCATGGTCTCCCAATTTATCCTTTGCTTCGGGACCAGCAGAAGTTATGCTCATGGGGAGAGATTTACACTGTGTTAGAATCTTCACCCTTCATCCACCATAAACTTTAAAAGATAAATCCACTTCAAAAAAGTCATTCCTCAAACCTCAGCTGCACCCAATATAAAAAATAAAGATACAAACCTTGTTTAGACAGTCTTCGCAGTAAAGGGAGCCCTTTAAACAAACCGGAGGTACCACATTTAGGTGCAAAGAGCTGGTGCACAAGTGAGGCGCTAGCTCCGACTGTGAAATGTGCTCTTCCAAATGCCCTGGAGCCCCGCTTGTGAAATCAGAGCAGGGGAAGTAGCCAGCAGAGGTGCAGCCCTGGAGAGCCGGGAACTGGTGCAGCTTGTGCACACTACTGTGACATGACTGGAAATGGAGTTTTCCACAACAGGGCAGGTGTTTGCAGGAAGGTAGGTTATTCTCTAGACACATGCCGGGAAAGTCACTTGCAACGCCTGCCAAACTGCTCCTAGCTGAGGCATTCTGGAGTGCAGATGCAGACTGGAAGGCAAACCCTGACCCTATCTGACACGTGACCGTCCTGGTGCTTTGTGAGTCTAAGAGTGCGCCCGGGTGAATCAAGCTACCGGCACCTCCACTACTGCCACCACCACCACCAAAATGCATCGGCGAAGTGGAGGGGTCATTAGGGCAATGAGCACAGCAGCTTACTTTGGGGACAGTTGGAAGCTGTATTTTAGGTTGCTGAAGAGAATGAATATCAGGAAGTGGGACTGCTGGGAAAAGTTTAGAGCCAGCATGAAGGGGAGATGGTACATCCTTTAATTCCACAGCAACTTTCTTGTTCTCCATGTACTCTTTCTGAGAAAAGAAAACCAGAACACAAGTCAATTTTAGGAGGCCAGTGACTTTTTGTTTACTCATCTACTACTGCATTAAAAAGCAAAAATAGTGTTGGATTTTGTTTCCATCCCTCAATCATAACCACACGACATGGAATACGAGCTAGCTAAGACTGGGGGTGTTCTTCAGAAAGGCCTATAGGAAGGCAACATAGGCTATGCTCTTCCTGAATGGTAAGAGGAAGGGCTGGGGACCTATGTCGCCAGCAAGCCAGGTTAACCATCTACGCTCAGTGACTTCCCTTTCTCAATTCCCCTAGCCTCACAGAATCTTTTGAAGACAAAACGGGTGGCATGAAAACAACAATGTCACAAACAGCATCCAATAAGGACCGCTTACAAGCCAAGTGGTTTACTGAAGAGCAAGGGGTTTTAGTGGGGTCCCCTAAAGGAGAAGACTAGGATTCCACACATGATGGATGATGCCAGACATCTACCCAAATGGTCCAACTGTGCTGCTGAAGACACTTAGGAACTGCTATGACAGCAGAGCCTAAAGCCAACAATTATATTGCAGCCAGTGCAAAGAACTAGGGTACTCAGAAAAGTATCTGGGAAGAAGGCACAAGACAGTTAGTTATATGATTCCAACACAGACACAGGAGGCCAGGGTGCTCAAGGCCAGAAGGCTGGGTGTGAACGTGATGCTCCAAAGCTCGATGACGGTGGGCTAGCTACTGAACCTCTCTAAGCTTCAGTTTCCTCACCCATAAACTGGGACCAAAAAATGCACCTCCCAAGCCAGGCGTGGTGGTGCACAGCTGTAATCCCAGTAACTGGGAGGCTGAGACAAGAGGTTTGCAGGTTGGGGGTCAGCCTCAACAACTCAGCAAGGCTCTCTGCAACTTAGTGAGCGTCTTTTCCAGAATAAAAAGTAAAATAGGGCTGGGGGTATAGTTCAGAGGTAGACCACCCCTGAGTTCCATCCCCACACACAAAAACAAGATACCTCCCATGGTTGAAGGATAAAATGAGATTAAACACATAAAGCACTCAGCACAGTATCTGGCCCTAAGAGGGGATGTAACTAATCAGTCGCCTTCACGGGCTGACCGCAGAACCCTAAGACAAGGAGGATGCTCTCGTGTGGTGACCGAGATGCGCTCGTCCCTCAAAGGATGGAAAGGTCCCTCCGGCGGGTATAGTTTCACTCCTTTTGCTGTGCTTCCACGCTCGCGTGGGAGAAATCCAGGTTTTCGGTTAAGACTTTTCCTAAAAGCGAGATAACAGCAATGGCTGACCAGGCTACGGGCAGGGTGTTTGGCCCTATTGATAATTAAAGTTCGAACGAAATCAATACGCTGGCATTCTGACTTGTGCAGCCCAGGCTCGTATGGATGGTATTTTTATGAGTTGGTCCCCTGAACCTACTCCATCCTGCTCGCCACTGTCAAAAACAAATTTTGAGATCTACAAAGTTGAGAACACAATTCTGAATTGGGCGACACCACGAGGACCAGTTCTCCAACGCATCCCAGGAACCCTGCTTGACATGCCAACCCGCCCAGCTGACTATCCCTAAAGTAAAATGCTTCTGAAATGACCCAAATGACTTGATGCCTTGCAATAAAAACAACTACACAGTTAAAAAAAAAAGTGAAAACCTAGAGAAGACGGAATTAAGTTGATATTTTAGAGTCTCATTTGAATCCCAAGTATAATAGAAAAAACAAAATGGAAAAAATGGTAAGATGAGTGCATGAAATAAAAAAAATCAAAATCACTATGAAAAAATAAAGTAAGCAAGGATTGGGTCCCTGGGTTTGATCCCTACACACACCACATTAGCAAGAAGTTAGACACACTCAAATATTCAAGAAAAACCTGAAAAAAAGCGACTGTCAGTAAGGTCTTGTCAATCTTTCTTACTTTACAAGATTCAAACTAAGAGGGCAACAGGACAATAAAATTTATTTTGCACTTTTCTCTCATGTTACTACATAATTTTTGGAATTTGAGACTTTATTAAGAAACAAATCTTCCCCGAATTTTAACATTAATGTTTAAAGCATCTGCTATTACTCAGTGTGGAATAAAAGGAGTTAAAAATTTATGTCCTCATTACGTCAGGAATCAAAATGTGCTACAATGGGCAACACAGGCAGAATACACAGGAAAACCTGGCGCTGACTCCAGGGAGAGAGACTGTGCCCCAGACCAAACGGACCACTGGTCTACTCACACAGGGTGTGCCGCGTCCTCGCACATAGTTACCGTTTGGGGACTAAGTGGCAACGTCTGCTCAGGACGAGAAAAGCAGTTAGAGAATTTCCAGAGCCATGGTTTAGCATCGTTATCCCGCTGAAGCCATCCAAGTGTTCTGCCGCAGGGGCTCTCAGCTCCACTTCCTTCCATCGTACCGCCACACAGAGTGGTTCAACATTTTTTCATCTTTCTTTTCTTTCATTCTTCCACCCTGTTAAGAATAAGTGAGACTTCCATGTTATTTCTTTGCGTAAGTACTAATTTTACAATATATTAAAATGTGAAACTGCCACATTATGTATAGTGCAATGACTCCCCAAAAATCGAATCTTAAATAACAAAAGGAGAATGAATACCAGAGCACGTCACAGGTTACCACAATTTGTTAACCTACGCCGGGCACATACCTGTAATCCCACTACTTGGGAAGCTGAGACGGGGATCACAGGTTCAAAGCCAGCCTCAGCAACTTAGCAAGGCTTTTAGTAACCTAGCGAGATCCTGTTTCAAAACTAAAAATAAAAGAGCTAGGGGTGTAGCTTGGAGGTAGAATGCCCCTGGGTTCAATCCTCAGCACCACACAAACACAGAAATTTTGGTAAACTTGGTTGACTATGCTTAAAATCTGGCAATATCAATACAAGTTTTTAAAAATCTATAATCTACCATTACTCATGTTCCATGACTCTTTAAATAAAAATGAACTCTGGACAGATAACCACTCTGTGTGTGTGTGTGGTACTGGGTGTAGAACTCTGGGGCATTCTACTACTGAGCTACACCCCCAGTCCTTCTTATTTTGAAACAGGGTCTCTCTAAGTTGCTGAGGCTAGCCTTGAACCTGCAATGCCTCTGGTTTAGCCTCCCAAATACTGGGATTACAGGCGTGTGCCACCGTGCCTGGCAGAATGAATTCTGGATGAATCCTATTTCTTTTTTGTACACAGCCATGCTTGGGAGTGACCACATCTTGGACACCTTCATATCCTTGAACGAGACTTGACTTCATTTGGTTGGAATCAACTTCCTCTAGCCTTAGACTTTTTCTATAGTTTTTCTTAATTCTTTTTTTTTATACTGGGGATTGAACCCTGGGGCATTCTACCTCTGAGCTACACTCCCAGCCATTTTTCAATTTTTTTATTTTGAGACAGGGTATCACTAGGTTACTGAGAGTCTCGCTAAGTTGCTGAGGCTGGTCTTAAACCTGCAATCCTCATGTCTCAGCCTCCCAAGTACTGGGATTACAGGCATGCACCACGCCCGGCAGCTTTTCTTAATTCTTCTCAGCTATCTCTCTCCAAATATTCTGCTTAGGAGAATCAAGAAGTTAGCAGAAGAGAGTATCTAATCTTAGTTAAAGAGCCACCGCAATCTCAACCTCTTCATCTCTGAATACAAGCACTGACAGTCCAAATTAAATGGCCTCTGTGGACTTTGAATTCTATTCTGCCACAGAACAAATCAAACCAATTTCTTAGTTTACTTATGATGAAAGTCCGATCTGATATACCATGAAAAATCTAACAGAGAAATCACAAGTCATGCTGGGTGTGGTGGAGCACGCCTGTAATCCCAGTACTTGGGAGGCTGAGACAGGAGGATTGTAGGTTTGAAGTTAGTCTTAGCAACTTAGTGAGACCCTCAGCAGTTTAGCAAAACCATTTCAAAATAAAAATAAAATGGGGCTAGGGGTCTAGCTCAGAGGTAGAATGCCCCTGAGTTCAATCCCCAGTACTAAAAAAAAAAAAGAAAAGAGAAAAGAAATCACAAGTCACAAATGTGCTTTATCTACTCCAGTGTAACATCACTCTTACACGTCTTAAACAGTACAATGAAAGCAGATCAAATCAATCTGTACCCACTGGGCGTGGAGGCGGCTGGCCAATGGTGAAACTAAACCTCATATTCAAGTGCTCACTACAACATCCCAACAACCACTTCACTCTGTAGTGATCATTTTCAGGGGATTAATTTCGTTATCAAAAATCTCATCTGGACATACAGGAGGGAATTTCTTTTAGCTATGTCTCTAATAAGATGCTTTTTTTCCCAAGAGATTTTAACATCTACATGGCAGGCAAGAGGAGAAATTATTAAACAAGTACTATACATAAGGTATAGGAGAACTGATCACATGAAGCAGAAGTAAACTATGGCATGCCAGTCAAAGCCAGCCCATCGCCTGTATTTAAATGGCCTGTGAGCCAGGTGAGGTGGCCCACGCTTGTAATCCCAGTACTTGGGAGGCTGAGACAGGAGGATCACAGGTTCAAGGACAGCCTCAGCGAGTAGTGAGACTCTCAGCAACCTAGTGAGGCCCTGTTTCTAAATAAAAATAAAATAGGGTCGGAGGTGTAGCTCAGAGGTAGAATGCCCTGAGTTCAATCCCCAGTGCCAAAAAAAAAAAAAAAGCCTGTGAACTAAGAATGTATTTTACATATTTTAATTCCTAAAATTTTTCTTAATGAGATTCAAATTTCAGTGTTCATAAAGTTTCATGGAGACACAGCCACACTCGTTCAATATTTAAATGTTGTCTATGAGCCGGGTGTGGTGGCGCACGCTTATAATCCCAGTACTTGGGAGGCTGAGACCGGAGGATCCGGGTTCGCGGCCAGCCTCAGCTACTTAGTGAGGCCCTCTGCAACTTAGTGAGACCCTGTTTCAAAGTAAAGAATAACTTTATAAAAAAAAAATAAATAAATAAAAAATAAAGAATAAAAAAAATAGGGCTGGGGGTTTAGCTCGGAGGTAGAATGCCCCTGGGTTCAATCCCTAGTACCGAAAAAAACAAAAATGCTGTCTATGGCTGTTTTTGCACTATAATTACAGAATTAAGTCTTTGCAACAGGAACTGGCCTCAAAGCCTAAAATATTTACTATCTGGGCTAACTGTCAAAGCTGCAACACAAGTTTCTGTTTCTGAGCTGGGGTACTCCTAGTCAGGGCTAGAGCATGAGCCACACGCTTAATGAGCACAAGGCCAGGGGTTCAGTCCTCAGCATCAAAAAAAAAAAAAGAAGAAAAAAAGTTTCTGTTTCCTCTTCCTTTTCTCCCTTTTACCTCACAGTATTAAGAGGGAAAAAAAAAACAATGTCTATTTGCACCATTGTATCTTATGCCGAGTACATAAAGGCCTGCTACATAGTAGACACAGAGTAAATACTTGTTGAAAGAGGGAATTAATAAAGCAAACCATTTACCTGGCGCACAGTTGGGAGTGGTTAATTCATACAGAGATGGCGATGCCACCACTGTTATCAAATGATGATACTTATTTTTACTATTAAATACAGGTCTTACTCAACCCAAACTCCTATCTCAATCAGAAGCATTTGTATACACATAGTATACACAATTCATAGCATACACAATTTTTTTTTTTTGCGGTACTGGGGATTGAACCCAGGGGCATTCTACCTCTGAGTTATATCCCCAGCCCTATTTTTATTTTTTATAATTTGAAACCGGGTCCCACTAGGTTGCTGAGAACCTGGCTAAGTTGTTGAGACTGCCCTTGAACCTGCAATCCTCCTGTCTCAGTTTCCCAAGTACTGGGATTACAGTACTTAGGAGGTGTGCCACCATGCCAGGTTAAGTGTTTTCACTTAACCTTACTCTTTCCTTATCCAGCAAATATTTACTATCTGCTATATAGAAACCTGAACTTAACACAAGGAACATAATGATGAAAAACCAAGGCAATTATACAACATTATACACTTATACAACTTTTTCCCCCTCAATAATTCTGTGAGGTAGAAAAGGAGAAATTATCACATTTTACAGCGGGAGAAATAGAAACTTAAAGTTATGTAGCCAGTCCCAGATCACACAACTACCGTACAAAGGGGACAAAATGAGGCTTGCCCACTCTTACCACTGTACCAAGGTGCCTCCAATATTGCTCAATACAAGCAAATAAAAGCAAAAACTTGTTAATGGCCTGCACTCTGAAATTTTCCCAATATTTCCGGGAATGCTACTAAGCAAACTGGGTAGCCAAAGAAGGATCTGTTTGATTTGAGTGGGAGTCTCCCTTCTGCCACTATCTCTCAGAGACCTTGAGCAATTCCAACAGTGGCTGTGAGCACAGGCTATGACATCACACTGTCCACATATCAGTCCTCAATCCTACTGCTTCCTATCTGCAGCTGTGGGCAACTCAACCTCTCTTAACCTGATTATTTCTCTTATGTGGGTCTGATAATAACAGTAACCCCCTCAGAAGGCTGTTTGATTACATGAGATAATCCTTGTAGAACATTTAGCAAATGGCCTTCCATTATCACTCAATTTAGTACTGGACTCCCACACCACTCCATCCATTACTGTTTTTTTTTCTTCTTCCCATAGCTCTTCTATCTAAAATCATCTTATTTATTTGCTTGCCACTTTATTATCTCCCCACCCCCGCATTAGAATACAAATTCCACGACAGGAGGGATTATGTTTTCTTATTCACTACTGTATTTCCCACACCTAGCACCGTGCCTAGTATATATCAATAACTGTTGACCGAATGAAGAGTTCAATAAATCTCAAGGAAGAACGTTTAGCTTTCAATATTTCTGTAGGCAAAAACAGAAGGACATTTTTGGCTCAGAGATGCTGGGAAGTCCAAAAGATATAAATGTAACTGGGAAGTTCTTGGTAATATCAGAAAGGTGTTTGGGGAAACTCTATAAGGGGTAGAACGAGGTCGCCGTTACAATTGGGAGAGTAGCTGAAGACCCAGGCTACACCCTAGGGACTGCTGAAAGACCCAGCAGAATGCAAAACGCTCAGGGAAGGCTGCAAAAGCACCCGCCCCTGTCGTTTCCTCTTCTCTTTCCAACTTTGCACACCCCTCTGGGAAGGCTGCTCCTCACACCTGGAGGACGCAATAGGGACCTGGGAGACAGGTGCGGGCGGGGAGCCAAATACCCCCACGGGGGAACAGCGGCGCGACAGTGACAGCAGTGAGCGAACTGGGAAGGGAGACAAGCCGACTCTTTCGTGGGAACCTGTCCCTGGGGTCCCGGTCCTTCTCCTGGGGCCAGCCACCCCCGCTCTCACCCCACCAATAGGTGGGGGCAAGAGGGCACGGTTCCCGGTCCAACTCCCGCGGCCCCAGAGCGGTGGGCCGGTCAGGGTCTCGTCCCAGCGCTGACAGCAAACTCACCTCAGCCGCCGGCTCCACCTCCGCTCACATTCCGGCCCCGCCGCCTTCCCCCCGCCCCCCCAGGCCCTTTGTTTTGATTCCCGACTCCGCAGCT
>PVJS01059261.1:0-11562 GCA_004027185.1 Glis glis | reverse complement strand
GGGGGGGAGGGACACCAAGAGCTGTGTGCATGTATGTTAACACCAAACTGATACTCAATGTGATGTGAGACTACAATGCACCAATAAAAACATGAAAAAAAAAAAGAAAGAGAGAAAGACAATGAGAGGGAGAGAGAGCGAGATAACTGAGGCTGGCGGCGAACCCGGATCCTCCGGTCTCCGCCTCCCAAAGTACTAGGATTACAAGCGTGCACCACCATGCCCGGCCCTTCTCTTTTTCTTATGTGGGCACTCAGTGCTATAAATTTTCCTCTTAACACTGCCGTCAAAGTGTCCCATAGATTTTGGTACATCCTGTCTCTATTTTCGTTTACAATCTTTTTATTTCTCCCCTTTTTTCTTTCCTAATCCAATTCCTCGTTCAGAAGTGTATCATTCAGTCTCCATGTATTAGGTGATTACATTTAGTCTTCTTGTTGTTAATTTCCAGTTTCATTCCATGTGATCTGAGAAGATGCAGGGAACTATATCACATCTTTTGAATTTGCTGGTGCTTGCTTTGTGACCCAGTATGTGATCTATTTTGGAGAATGTTCTATGGGCAGCTGAGAAAAATGTGTATTCAGGTGTTGCTGGTTGAAATAATCTGTATGTGTCTATTAGATCCATCTGGTCTATGGTTTTCTTTAGGTCTGAACAATCTTTATTCATCTTTTGTCTGGAAGATCGATCTAGTGGTGTGAGTGGTGTGTTGAAGTCTCCCAATATTATTGTGTTTGGGTCTATTGGGGACCTTATGTCCTGAAGACTTTGTTTTATGAATGTGGGTGCACCCACATTTGGGGCATTGATGTTTACTATTATTATATCTTCTTGTTGGATTGTTCCTTTTATTAGTAAGAAGTGACCTGCTTTGTTTCTTCTGATGTGTTTTAGCTTAAAGTCTGTTTTGTCAAATATAAGTGCTGCTACCCCTGCTTGTTTTCGATCTCCGTTTGCATGGTATATCTTTTTCCATCCTTTTACCTTTAGTGTATGAGTATCTTTAGCTAGAAGGTGGGTTTCTTGTAAGCAACATATAGTTGGGTTATTCTTTTTAATCCACATTGCCAGTCTATGCCTTTTAAATGGGGAGTTGAGTCCTTTGACATTCAATGTTATTATTGAGATATGATTTTTGTTTCCTGACATTTTGAGTTCTATTTTTTGTTTGCTGTAGTGACAAATCTCCTTGTTTAGTTGCCTACCTGGTGTAGTTCACCTCTCCTGTGGTTCTGAAAATTGCTTGTTTTCCCTTCTTTGTGATTTATTTCTTGTAGGATTTTCTCCAGTGTTGGCTTGGTCCTCATGAATTCTTTAAGTGTTTGTTTATCATGGAAAGTTTTTATTTCTCCATCAATTTTAAATGATAGTTTTGCTGTATATACCAGTCTTGGTTGGAAGTTGTTTTCTTCCAGGGTCCGGAGTACTCCATAACAATCTCTCATGGCATTTCTGACTTGTGTTGAAAAGTCTGGAGTGATTTTTATTGTTTTGCCCCTGTATGTCACCCTTTCTTTTGCTCTTGCTGCTTTTAGGATTCTTTCTTTGGCCTCTATGATAGACATTTTAATTATTACGTGGTGTGGTGAGGTCCTTCTTTGGTCCTGTCTTGATGGTGTTCTATATGTCTCCTGTATGTGAATGTCCAAGTCCTTTTCTATATTCAGAAATTTCTCTGAAATTATTTCTTAGAAGAGGTTTCTTATACCCTTAGTCTGTGTTTCTAATCCTTCTTCGATGCCTTTTATCCTTAGATTAGGACGTCTTATATTTCTTGGATGGCCAGGATGTGTTGTTGTAATATTTTCTGTATATCATTGACTGTGTTTTCAGTTTTGAATGAACTGTTTGAATGAACTATTGCAGTCTTTAATTCGTTTATTGACTCCTTCATTTCATTCAGTGTTTCTTTCTGATTTTTTCTTAGAGCCTCAACTTCCTCCTTCATCACCTCTACGCTTTCTTTGAGGCCTTTCATCATTCTGAAGACCAAAAATCCGAATTCTCTGTCTTGCATTTCCTGTAGGTCAGTATCAGTAATCTCACTTGATGCATTGTGTTTCTTGTTTCTTCACTGTTCCTCATTCTCACATTTTTGGTGTTTTCAATTTTGTGATTCTGTTGCCTCTGCATCATCTCCCTTTCTATGTATAAGACCTCTTGATGGTCCCTGTAGACCCAATTGGGTCAGTACGTTGCAAGCTGTGGTTCCCTCCTGTCTGGTTGACCGGGGCGGTCACACAGGTTCCAGAGTTCAGGTGTTGGCATGTGAGGCGCACTTTGAGGCGCGGTGTTGGATGTAGGCTCTGAGGCGCGGGTGACAGTGCTGGAAGATGCCCAGTCTCTGAGGCACGGGTGTTGAGGGTTGCCTGGGCCCCAGGTGGTGCACACATGCTCTGGGTCTCAGGGGGGGCATCGCTGGAGGTTGCCTGGGCTCTGATGCGCGGCGCTGAGTATCTCGCGCGGGTCCGAGGGGGGTGCGAACACCAGGTATCGGGTGGTGGTGCCTGAGGGTGCACAGGTGCTGAGGCACAGCACTAAGGATCGCATGCGGGCCCCAGTGAGGTGCTTGGGTTCCTGGAATTCGGGTGGTGGCGCCCGTGCGTGCCCTGGCTCTGAGGCAGTGTGGAGGGTCGCGCGGGTCTCAAGTGGCACCACCGGCGGGTATCTGGGCTCTGAAGTGTGGCACAGGGGCTCCTACACAGGTAAGAGAGGTGCAGCCTCTGGGTCTCAGGTAGCAGCGCTGGGGGATGTGGGGGTCCAAAGTGGGGCGTGGAGGGCCGCCCAGGTCTTGGGTGGCAGTGTTGGAGTCCAGGGCGGGGCACTGAGGGCGCCTCGTTTGCCTGGGATAGTGCGGCTGGCCTAGGCGGGGCATGTGGGGGGCGCCTGGGTAGCACAGGTTGGCGTAGCCGGCCTAGCAGGATTGCGGCTGGCTGCCCTGGTCATGCGCAGCTGGCCTAGGTGGGGCGCCGCTGGCCACCCTGATGACAGGTGAAGGTGCGGCTGGCCGCCTGGTCGCATGGTTGGGCGCGGCTTGCCTAGGCGGGGCACGGGGGAGGACGTCCTGGTCTCGGCTGGCAACCCTGGTCTTGCAGGATGGCATGGCTGGTTGCACGGGACCACGCGGCTGGCCGCCTGGGTCCCAGGGGAAGGTGCTGCTGGCCTAGGCGGGGGGGGGGGGGCACCCTGGCATGGGAAGGCGTGGCTGGCCACCTGGGTTGTTCAGGACTGCGCAGCTTGCCTAGGCGGGATGCGGGACACAGGGCACGGGGGAGGGGCGCCTGGATCTTGGCTGGCAGGGGGCTCCAATGCAGTTTGCCGGGGATTGCACAGGCTCCTAGCTCGGTGGGGGTGAGGTGCGCGGCTGTGGCAGGAGCCCAGGATCTGCTGCTGTGATGGCCCCACCCTCACAGAATTCTGCTCCAGTTTCTCCTTCCGATCTGTCTGCGGCACCAGGGGGCTGTTATCTCTGGCTGTAGATGGGGTAAGATCTGGGGTAAGATGGGGTAAGATGGCTCCTTACCGATCCTGCCGACACGGGATTGTAGCTTTCTATGGAAATATGTAGCTGATAGCCTCTGTATTTGTACTTGGGTTACTGGATTTTGGGTTTTGGTTCTTCTGTGTCTGTGCCATTTTTAGTCCTGAGCCCCTGAGGTAATTCTGAGACAATTTTGAGACAGGCTCATTCAAGGAGCCCATCGCCATCTTCAGAGCTCAGTCATTCTTTAAAAGTATACATTTAAAAAAATATTATTGTGTAATATATATATGCACAATTATATATGTCAATTAAAAAGTAAATAGAGAACAAAGTTATGTATGCTACTCATGACAAAATAGCTTTTAGTTGCAAATGTCATTTTTTTAGAAAGTTAGATACAAGAAAAGAAGTTGAGGGCTCTCATTACTGTTCAATGATCAAACGAATACAAAGGGATTTGAAACAAAAATAAAGTTTAATCTAATACCTTATACACCGTAGTAATTAACATAGTCAATAAAATTCTAAATGACAATTCTAAGTGTCATCTATTGTTTACTTACAAAGAGAACTTAGCATGATGTAATGGAAACCATCTGATTTGGAAGGAAAAAGATGCTAGCCACAGCACTATTACTAATTTCATGACCTCAGGCATATCCATGTGACTTTCTAAAACATCATTCTTTTTTTTTTCTTTTAATTTCTTTTCCTTCCTTCCTTTGCTTTTCATTTCTTTTTTTTTTTTTCCTTTTCTTGTGTGTATGTTCCATGGCCAAACCAGAATTTGAGAACTGGATATGATTCTGTGCTTGAAATGCCTCTGTGTTCATACCGAGAATTAGTAACATTCCTTTGTCACCTTCTCATAGTGCCTGGAATGCCTGAGTAATTTCCTCTTGGATTGCTCCAATTTGACTTTAAATAGTATCTCAGAAGAAGTGGCAGTGTACCCAGCTTTTTACCAGTTATATTATAGAGGACACAGACTCTGTTTTTTGATAGAGGGAGGGAAAAAAAAGCAGATCTTCCTCCTGCAATTGTAACACAGCAGAACCAACAGGAAGCAGCATCCTTGCAGAGAATTCCAAACATTTAGGAGAGGACACTATTTCTCTCTATCTGTTGCACAGTGAGACTTAAAATACCAGCACGGTGGTACACACCTGTAATCCCAGTACTAGGGAGGCTGAGATAGTAGGATCATAGGTTGAGATCAGCCTTAGCAACTTAGCGATACTTTCAGAAACCTAGCAAGACCCTTTCTCAAAATAAAAATTAAAAAGAGCTGTGGGTGTAGCTCAAAGGTTGAATGCCCCTGGGTTCAATTTCCAGTCCAAAAAAAAAAAAAGACCTCAAACTCTAAACATCATCGTCTTCTGATCTAAAAGATGTTCTGCTGGAAGGAAACTTAAACTTTAGACACTTATTTTAGATTATCCTCAGTTTGTTCAAGTTTATCTCCCCCTACACTTCAAAGATTTGAATGGAGAGTGGGAAATTCTAGGAACTAGACCAGTGCTATCTTGGGGATTTAAGTACAACAAAACCTGTAGAGTAATAAAAGGTGGTCATCAGAGGCAACATCCTTAATGATTGTCAGTTCTGTAGGAGCAATAGTAGAAAAAGCATCAGTGGAAGGGATGCCAGTAGTGATAACATTAGTGACATTAATAATTAATAACATTAATTATAACATTAGTAATAGCAGCAGCAGCTAACATGCACAGGACAGGAGATACTTGAGATGTACTGTCTTATATAGATAATTTCATTCCATCCTTGCTCTCTGTCAGAAGTAAATTTCTATGGCATCGTTAAAAAAACAGACACATATTTGAAAGCTGCTTGGCAAGGTGAATTTTACTTTTTGCAAAAAGGGATCCTGCCACCAGTGAGTCAGGCACGCAGAACAGAATGATGGAAAATGCTGGGCGTTTTATTTCCAGCGCGGGCTTCGGTGCTGTGCTTCTATTGGTGGGAACATAGTCTCACAATTATTATGCCATTGACTGAAGGAGATGCTGGGGAGGGGTTGGCACTCATAATTTCCAGGAAATGCTATCTTTACAAAAATGCAAGCACAGATAAGGTCACACAATGACAGTTGTACAAAATGGAGCCCAAGTCAAGCTATTCGTTTGATTGATAGAAGAGATCTAATTATATTCTCACATCTCTATATGGTATAATACTAGCTGCTGCCCCTTTTTACAGATATGGAAACTGAATCAAAAAAGAAAAAATGCTAATACTTTTCCAAGGTCACACAACTGGTAAGGCACATAATCAAATCATAATCCAACTGGGAAAAAAGAATCTCTCAATGCAAAGGGAGATTTCAAAAGGAGTGAGCTAGAAAGTGTCATCAACACAACAAATTCTACAGGGACTATCAAGGGTCACTGCTGAAGATGATTCTGAAAAAAATAAAAATAAAATTCAAAATGAATCCGGTGACTTTCCCACACCTAATTTGGAGGGTGCACTGTTCCTGAGGTGGGCAGGCTGGGGAGAGCAGAAAAAAGTCAAGAGATTCAAAGATCAACGGCCTAGCACACACCTACACAGGAAAGCACCAAAGTAGGAAATGAGTCAGAGGTTGTTAGCACTTGGAAAAGTAAATGACAGTAGAGGCAGAACCCCAACAGAGGTTATTCTGTCAATGGCATGTTGCAGAATACATGTTTTTAGGACTCTTCTCTGTTTATAGTAATCCTTCATTCTCCCTTACCATCTTCCTTCTCCCGCTTGGGTAAGGCCCCTTTGCTAGATTGTGTATTAAATCCCTACGTCCAAGCCCCAGCCCCGGTTTTTGTGCTCATCCCTGATGCAAACTAACGCTCTAACTTGAGATTTGAAGTCGGGACTATGAGATATGATTGCAGTCTTTCTCTGTGGACAGCAAAACATAGGTGTTGTACTTAAGATATTCTTCCTTGTGGACTTAACAACCAAGAGAATCAAGCTAGAGAGAGAAGTGAATGAGTTCTTGCATAAAAAGAAGCATAGTAAGAGTTGGAGGGAAATTATTTTCTTTTTGTTTCCTATCCTGTCCTTATTCCCACACCCGAATTCTATTCTGTTAGTAATAATATCTAAATTTTAAAAATATAGCTAATTTGAGTTAGTTTCTGTAATTTGAAAAAAATTCAACTAACACATTCCATTCAAGCAACATGGTATCTTATAAATTATATTATTATATTGTTGAGGAATAAGCTAAGGCTTTGTCAACCATACTTTCTCATCCTTTATAAGAATATAAAGTAGGGAGCTTTACCAAGCCTTATAATAGGCAGACATCTGGACTAGGTAAATTATATTTAACCATGGAAGATTATACTGTAGAGCCTTAATCAGATAATTTTTATTTCTTTCAAAATGCTCCCTTACAAAAATTTAGGATGTACTATATTCATATTATCAAATTCCTCACATCTCCTCACTTAACTGAATATGAATACATTATGAATGTATAATTTAAAAATTCAACAAAGATGAAGAAAGAGCAGTTGACACAATCTATCACCTTGTTCAAGTATAAAATTTAGATTTAATTACACTAATTAGAAAATAGACTCTAAAAACTGTACATAATTTGTAACAGACTAGCAACATAACTTTTTATGTTTCATATTCAGTTACAGAACTGTGAAACTCCCCATTGGTATCATTGCTAATTTATAAGCCTCATACTTAGAAACTTACATTAGCTCTTAGACATTCACACAGACACACACACACACACAGACACACACACACACACACGTGCATGATTGTCTTTCTTTATGTGATGCACAGGGATTGAAGGATACGTATACAAAGCAGACACTGCAAGTTTGTGTTCACTCTGTAATGTAGTGGAGTCTTAAAAATAGTTACCTGCTCTTGGAGAATAATGTCACCTGTGCTCTCAGTGTTATTGGTTATTGGTTCCAAGCCAGTCATCTTGCCAGTCTTGATTATGCCAGCAGGTAATATCTTGAGAAACATCGGAGTGTTATTTGTTGAAGCCACAGGCCACTGTCAATGGAGATATGACCAACACAATTATCAAAATACTTAAAATTAGCATAATGAAAACAAACAGGCTTCTGTTTATTTTTTCCATGATAGCAGAATGACTGATGATATCTATATATATTCATTCATTGAGTTTTGTTGGTGTCTTTGAAATAGACTGAAAAATGTGTAGGTTATAACACACACATGGATTCATTTTAGGGCTGTGGTTCTCAACTCAGAGATTCAACTTTGCTCTCTAGGAATCAACTGGAAACTTTCTGAGACTCTTCTTGTTGTAACTGGAGTGAAACTGGTATTAGGGATGCTGCTACACAACCTATAATGCATAGGATAAGCTTGCATAACAAAAACATCTTCAGCCTTAAATGTTAATATTGCTGAGGTTGTAGAAACCTGACTATAGGGGTTCTCTGCATTCCCAAAATAGTTTACTTTTGTTTCTTTCTTTTTTTTTCCTCCTGATGACTGAATGAGGGGAAAGCCCCCTTTCTTGCAGCAGCTGACTAGGAAACTCATGAATAGGGAATTTGCCTGGTGAATTCAGATATAAGAATCTTAGAGACATAAAGGCAGTCCAAAATGAATTGTTATTTTATGAATATGTATTTTTATACTTTTACTGGTTCATTGTAATTTTATATTGTAGTGAGATTCAAAGTTATACAAATGTACATGCACATATCACTGGGTCATTGGTAGTGATACCTTCATATATGAAGATAATTTTATTTGAACTGTCTCCTTCAATCCTCATTTCCTCCCCTCCAAAACACCTACCTCCAATCCCTTTCCACTATTCTACTGGTCTCACTCTTAATTTATCTGAAGTCCCTTTTGTTTCTTGTGTTTACCTCTAGTCAAAATAAATTATTTTTGATCAAATTGCTTCCCCTATTGTCAGATTACTCTACTCCAGAATGAAAAGCTGGTAGGTATTTTTTCTTTAAATTTAATAATGGTTATTGAGAACTCCAAGCAAAACAGTGTAAATTGCTAATACTGTAATAAATTAATCAATGGTTTTCATAGAATACTGCTGTGGTTTGGATATTGTTTGTTTCTCAAAAGCTCTTCGGTTGGGAGTGTTTTGCTAATTATGTCAATTTGGGGCAAAGGGACCTTTAAGAAGTGGGCTCTATTGGGAGGTCCTTAGGTCTCTGGGGACTTGTCCATGGAAGAGATTATGGAACGTCAGTCTCTCTCTGGCTTCCTGTCTAGTAAGTCATCTCTTTCTCTTTCATACACTCCTGCTCTATCATCTGCCACGAGGTGAAGCAGTCAAGGGAGAAATCTCTCCAGAGTTTGATGTTATTTGGGCTTTCAGTTTCCAAAACCCTGACTGTGAGCTAAATAAACCTCTTTTCCTTATAAAATTAGCATTTCTCCAGTAATACATTATAGTAACAAAAACTTGACCAAAACAGAATACCATAGATTTATCTCAAGGTGCTTAAAATACTTTTGCTAACTAAATAGTTTGCTTAGATGTTAGAAATATGTAATAATATTTAATATGTTTTATGATATCCATTATTATAGTTTTATGACTATGTAAATTTCAGTATGTTATCCTTTTTTTCCACAATTTTAGTCTAGTTTTGCATGTGAATATTATGTGTCTCACTGGGGTAAATAGCCAGGACACTGAACTCTTTCTGCATAGGGAGTAATTTAATTGTGTAACACCTGAAATGTCATTGCCCCATACAAGAAAGTATGACTTTTGTTTGAGACCCCAAGTGGGAACTGACTCTACCCATTAAAAGGTGAAACTATAAACCTTCCCAGGAGACAGTGTGGCAGAAAATGCTGTTTGTGATGGAGAAGAGGAAATGTCAAAACAAATGTTTCCAAACACAAAATAACTACAGCATAGGAAGCCCATTTGAACCTTGTAAGTTAAATAGGCGACTGGTACTTGACAAAGTATATTGAAAGTAAGTAAAGTCTCCATGGTAACCAACTGATAATGACTCTATTGAAGGGAAGTTTATATTAACATTGGCCATTTCCTTGTTTAAGCAAACCATTTCCAGATCATTTTCAGCCTCTGTTGAAGCTCAGAAAAATAGAAGAATTTCCTAGAATTCAGGAGAATAAAATATAAGCAACTAAAAAATAAATAATGAGATAATAAGGGGCACAATTATTCTCCTGATCCTCATGAGCATTTTTCAGATTCAATTTTTCATCATCTCTTGTGAAAATCTGTGAATAATATTGTCCTAAATTATCTATCTGCTTCAAGGGTTCCATTTCCCCACCTTCTCTCTCTCTCCCTTCCTCTCTTGAATATCTACGTACATCAAAATACAATTTTAAGTTTAATGCACTTCTAAGAAAAGAACAAAAGAGTAATGATTCACACAAATTCAGCACACTAATAAAGTATGTATGTTTCTACTTTTCCCTGTTCCTCTTCTTATCCTTAGTTTCACATGTGGATATAATTTTTAATTCTAATTTGTTTAATTCTAATTTTATTCAAGTTTTGTCCACTTACTGTATAGTATTTTTATTCAGTTTATAATTTTCAGTATCATAATTTTCATGAGTGTATAATTTTTGATAAAGTTAAATTCATTATAAATTTACTATTCTGAGGACTGTCTCAGAAAACCTTGCTTATTGCTTTTTCACTTTACTTTTATATTTATGTATGTATGTGTGTATGTATGCATGTATGTATGTATTTTGGTGCTGGGTATTGAACACAGGGGTATTCTTCCTCTGAGCTACACCCCAGCCCTATTTTATTTTTTTTATTTGGAAACAGGGTCTTGCTACGTTGCAGAGGGCTTCACTAAGTAGCTGAGGCTAGCTGTGAACCTGTAATCTTCCTGTCTCAGCCTTCTAAGTACTGGGATTACAATTGTGTGCCATCATGCCTGGCTTTCACTTTATTTTTAGATGAATGTGGTCATTGCAGTTACTTACTAAGCAATTAGGATGTGTCCAAAAGTTCTTTATTAGTAAATCAGGATTATATAGTCAACATATATAGCTTGATTTTTCCCCTATCTTCATAAGAATAACCAAACTGCTCTCCAGAAAAATACTGTATCTGTTAACACAGGATGCCAGTAATGCATGGAGATTTGTTTTAGAATATCTTAATTTGTTCTGTTACTATCATTACTAATTTTCACTAATTTAAAATGCTACATTTTTCACCTTTTTTGTTAAATTGGAGTTTCCTGAGTGAGACTGACACTCAGATCTATCTCAGAAAAGTTCATCCTTGAGTATATTCAGGATTTGTTTTGTCACTTTTTTTGGTACCTGATTATTTATCAACACATAGCTGAAGATTACTTTTGCTCAAGTCTCAGTGCTAACCATACAGGGAGGAAAAGCAACGTGGTCTCTGCTCCCATCAGTGTGTAACTTGTAGGGAGAGCAAGTTCACATGACTATAATGGATGTGGAACATGATAAATGACAAGAAAGACATTACAACAGTGAAAGCTCAGTAATGAGGTAAAGCAGGGAAGGTTTCAGGTGGTGTGGCATTTCCACTGGGTTTTGGAAGAAAATAATAGCTTGGAAAAAGAGCGTTAGTCAAGGTGGAGGGGACCAAGCAGAGCCATAAAGACAGGAAAACACAGGGAGTTGTCTGGTAGTGTCAGAAAAAGGCCTGTGAATCCTTGCAAATGATGGTGTAAATATGTGAGTGTGTTTGCACATGGGTTTGTTTGTTTGTTTAAGTGGTCCAGAAGCCTTTGGCAGATTTTCAGAGCCATCTCCAACAACACTACTTTTTATTTTTTAAATGCAGGCTTTGAACAGCGAGGTCAGGGAAGCAAAAGTAGGACTGTGTGGTTTTCTTTTACTCAGGAATACCAGGAATTCTCAAAAAGAAGTATGCATTTGTTCAGTTTATAAATTAGCTGGAGCCGGGCGTGGTGGCGCACGCTTGTAATCCCAGTACTTTGGGAGGCGGAGACCGGAGGATCCGAGTTCGCAGCCAGCCTCAGCTCTCTCTCTCTCTCTCTCTCCCTGTCTCTCTCTCTCTCTCTCTCTCCCTGTCTCTCTCTCTCTCTCTC
>PVJS01059260.1:0-11563 GCA_004027185.1 Glis glis | reverse complement strand
CCTCAACCTTATTTTTTCTTTTATTTTGAATCAGGTTTTCACTTCAATGCTGACAGCCTCACTAAGTTGCTGAGGCTGTCTGTGAACCTGCGATCCTCTTATCTCGGCCTCCCAAGTATTGGGGTTACAGGCATGCGCCACCATGCCTACCATGCAAATTGTTTTCATTTACACATATCTGCAAAACTATTTTGATTTTCTTAAATTGTTTAAGATATTTTTTGTAGCCTAGCATATGATCTATCCCATAGATGGTTTCATGTACACTTGAGAATGTGTATTCTGTTGCTGATGAGTGAATGTTCTGTGTATCTCTGTTATTACGGATGTAAAATGTTGTTCAAGTTCAGTGGTTCTTTAGTGATTTTTTTTTTGTATGGATGATATGTCCGAGATTGAAAGTGAGGTACTGAAATTATATGATATTGTTGTGTCGTAACCTATGTCTCTCTTCTGACCTCTTAATGCTTTCTTTATATATTCAAGTGCACTTTTATATATTTTCAATTGTACATTTTGATTAATTGACCAATTTATAAAATATTTTAACACATTTTCTCTGCTACTTCTGTGTTTCTCATTAATCTTATGTTGATGTAACTACTGATGTCCCACAAGTCTCTAAGACTGATTACTTTCATTCATTATTTTTAATCTCTTTTCCTCAAATTGCATAATCTCTATCAGTCTGTCTTCAATGTTCTTGATACTTCTGCTAGATCATATCTGTAGTGAAGTTCTTATTTTTGCTTGTTATATTTTCAACTCAATATTTTTCTTTTCATTCTTTTTAATGATATCTCTTTTTATTTGATATCATACTTTCACTTAATCATTTAAGTAATCTTTGAAATGTTTGAACATTTACATATATATATATGTATACATATATATAAATATGTATGTATATATATATATATATATATATATATATATATATGCTGATTTCCATTACCTATGGAGAAATCTTTGGGACACTGCACAAGAGCTGGTAGTAGAAGTATCTTTTTCCCAGAGTAACATCCCCATTGTTAAGTAGGTTGTTGAGGGACATGATGGCTCTTAATATTCTTAGGTTGCTCTTCCTTGTATGAAAATTTTATCTTATGAATAACCTGGGACATAGATATTCAGAGCCACAGAAATTTTGACCATCTGCACCAAGTTAAATTTTCTATCCTATGAAATGTTGGGTTAAGGGAGATTCAGCTCTTCTCCATGATTGCCTGGAAGAGGTATTTTGCAATACAAGGGTAGGAAAGGGGAGAAGTTCCAACAATCCACCTCTCCTAAGATGAAATTGTAGCCCAGACAGGAAACTGGTGGAAAATAAGGGCCGATCTTACTGGTTGCCTACACCCATAGTACAGTTTGTAAAAAAAAAAAAGCTAAAATACTCAAGAATCTTGCTAGCTCTTCTTACTAAAATTTCATAGATACTTTTGAGTGAATATTTCTATTTTTGCTGTATGCATATAAGATCATTTCCAGAAATTTTATTATACTTTTTATAGTTAAATTGATGTGCAGAGAAGATCTGTAGAGTTTCTTATTCTATCATTATAGAAGTCCCACTTCCAATTTAACAAGTTCTTATTCACTAATTATTGTGTGACCGTATGATCCAGCAATCATGATATTAGGTATTTATCCAAATGATTTGAAAATTTATATCCACTCAATAACTTGCACATGAATGTTGAGAACAGCTTTATTTAATTGACAATAACCAGCAGCAAACAAAATATATCCACGAAATGGAAGATTATTTAGCAGTAAAAATAAGAACTATCAATCTATACAACAAAATATATGAATCTAAAAAAACATATTGCTAGGTGAAGGAAGCCAGACTGAAAGGAAACATACTGTATAATTCTAACCATATGGCATTCTGGAATAGTTAGAGCCATTGAGACAGAAACTAGATTAGTTGTTTCCAGGAGCTTTGGAAGGGAGAATGGTTGCATAGATCAAACATGGGGTATATTTTAGTGGAGTGGAACTATTCTTTATGGTTCTATAGTGGTGAATTCATGACACCATGCATCTGTCAGAACCTGTAGAACTTTCAAGCACAAAGAGTGAATATTCAAATTCTAAAAAAATCATTTGATCTTGGTACATCAAAGAATTGAGTTAAAATTGCAAACAAATAATATAACTATATTCGGAATATATGAAATATCACAATTGAAGTGGATGGGGAAAATGATATTGACCTAAGTAATTTTGGAATTTAATGAAGACTGTAATAATAAACATAAAAGAAAATATACATGAACACTGTACCTTAGTTGATATTTTTCTTTTTTTTTTTTTTTGCGGTACCGGGGCTTGAACCCAGGGGCGTTCTACCTCCGAGCTACACCCCCGGCCCTATTTTTTTATCCTTTATTTTGAAACCGGGACTCATGAAGTTGCAGAGGGCCTCACTAGGTAGAGAGAGAGAGAGACAGAGAGAGAGACAGAGAGAGAGAGAGAGAGAGACAGAGCTGAGGCTGGTTGCGAACCTGGATCCTCCAGTCTCCACCTCCCAAAGTACTGGGATTACAAGCGTGCGCCACCACGCCGGGCAGTTGATATTTTTCCATGGTGTTTTGGATAATAGTTGTGAAACCACTATACATTTCCACAATTGAACAACAAAAGAAATGGATGGTGGATGGTCAGAGCCAGTTCTATCACTGTTGGAGTGAGTTCAGAAAAGATAAAAAGAAGGCCAGATTAGTCCGTGTCAAAATAGACTTAACTAATAGACATTAATATGAATTCATGTTTATTTTAATATAAATTCAAATGGGTATACATATAAGTATTTATAGATACATTTATATACACAGGTTAGCACACACAGATATTTTCCTTTTTTTTCTCATTGGTGCATTGTAATCATACATCATGATGAAGTTCAGAGTGATAGAGGTCTACATGCACACAGCACTCAGTTAGCCCTTCCCCTAGTTCCCACCCCACTCCCTCCTCCTCCCCATGAACAACAGTGTGATTGGAACTGATAAATTTGTGTATGTACAACACGTTCTTTGAAGTGTTTCTGTCACTGAGTCTCCCTCCTCCCATGTCCTTCCCTTAGGTCCCCACCATCACTCCACTAGGGTTTCTCTTCCTTTGCCTCAAGTCCCTTCTGTGTCCCAATTTCTCCCTAGCTTCCACATATGAGGGAAAAACATCCAACCTTTCACTTTTTGTGACTGACTAGTCTCACTTTGCATAATATTCTCCAGTTCCATCCATTTCCCTGCAAATGACATAATTTTGTTCCTTTTTATGGCTAAGTAGAATTCCATTGTGTACATATCCAATAGTTTTGTAATCCATTCATCTTCTGATGGACACCTTGACTGGTTCCATAGTTTAGCAATTGTGAATTGTGCAGCTATAAACATAGATAGGCATGCATTAGTCTGGTAGTTTGGTTTCAGTTCTTTTGGGTAGATGCCTAGAAGTGGTATAGCTGGGTCATATGGTAGGTTCATTCCCATTCTTCTGAGGATCCTCCACACTGTTTTCCAAAGTGATTGCACTAATTTGCAATCCCACCAACACTGTGTTAGAGTTCCTACTTCTCCACATCCTCGTCAGCATTTGTTGTTGTTTGTGTTTTTAATGATTGCCATTCTAATTGGGGTTAGGTGAAATCTCAGGGTAGTTTTGATTTGCATCTCTCTGATTGCTAATGATGTTGAACATTTTTTCATACATTTATTGGCCATTTGTATTTCTTCTTTTGTGAAGTGTCTAGTTCACTTGCCCATTTTTTGATTGGGTTATTTGTTTGTTTTTTGTTTGTTTGTTTTTGGATGTAATTTCTAGAGTTCTTTGTACATTCTAGATATTAGTCATCTGTTGGAGGAATAGCTGGCAAAGATCTCCCATTCTGTCAGCTCTTTAATAGGATTTTTGATAATTTCCTCTGCTGCACCAAAGCTCTTCAGTTTAATGCAATGTCATGTATTAATCCTTGTTTTAATTTCTTGTGCCTTTGGGGTCTTATTGAGGAAGTTTTTACCGGAGACTATATGTTGGAGCATTGGTCCTATGCCCTCTTCAAGTAACTGCAAAATCTCTGGCCTAATTTCCAGATCTTTGAACCATCTTGAGTTGACTGTTGTACAGGGTTAGAAATTTGGATTTATTTCCATTTTTTCTACATATGGATAGCCAGATATGTCAACACCATTTGTTGAAAAGGCTATCTTTATTCCAGTGTATGTTTTTGGCTCCTTTGTCAAAAAATCAATTTGTTGTGTGTGTGTGGATTTGTTTCTGAATCTTCTATTCTGCTCCATTAGACTATGTGTCTGCTTTTGTGTCATTACCATGCTGTTTTTATTACTATGGCTCTGTAGTGTAGTTTGAAGTCAGGTATTGTGATGCCTCTTGTATGGTTCTTATTACTGAGAAGTATTTTGGATAGTCTGGTTTTTTTGTTATTCCAAATGAATTTAAGGACTGATTTTTCTATATCTATGAAGAATGATCATGGTATTTTAATGGGGATTACATTGAACCTCTAGATCACTTTTGGTAGGATGGCTGTTTTATGATATTTACACTGCCTATCGAAGAGCATGGGAGGTCCTTTCATCTTCTAAGATTTTCTTCAATTTCTTTCTTTAGTGTTTTGTAGTTTTCATTGTAGATGTCTCCTTGGTTAGATTTATTCCTAGATATTTTTATTGTTTTTGAGGTTATTGTGAATGGAAATGTTTTCTGGATTTCTTTTTCAGTGGATTTATGGTTGGCATATAGAAAAGCTTCTGATATTTTTAGACTGATTTGGTATCTAGACAGTTTGCTGAATTTGTTAATTAGTTCTAGAAGTCTTTTGGTTAAGTTTTTGGGTCTTCTAAGGATAGGATCCTGTCATCTGAAAATAGAGATAATTTCAGTTCTTCTTTTCCTATTTTTATTCATTTGATTTTCTTCTCTTGCCTTTGCTCTGGCTAGAGTCTCGAGTACCATATTGAAAAGGAGTGGTGATAGTGGGCATCCTTCTCTTGTTCCTGATTTTAAAGGTATTTTCTTGCTCTATCAGCCAAGAAGTTCTAGAAGAAACAGAGCTCCAGAAACTATAAGCACACTTAAGAAACAGATATTGTATACTATTACCATTTCTGAATTATAGGAACAAGGAGTCATTGGGAAAAGGACTGATTCACAATCTAGGATGAAAATAGGACATATACAATATGAAGCTAGATAACTTTAGTGTGTGAGAAACTAAAAAAGTGTTGATAGATGATAAATAGTTTGATCCATGATGAGAGGGGTATATCAAAAGGACCAATGAGTCAACAGAAAGCTTTAAATGACCAAAACTTTATACAGATGAAAGAACAATCCAACAAGAAAATATAATGATACATATATCATTATACATTTAATGATATATATTATATATATATGTATATATATATATATATATATATATATGTATGTATCTTCCAAATGTCAGTGAACCTAATTACATATGTGAAATACTACTTTACTGGCTCACTTCACTTATCATATGAAGGTATACAAAAGGCCAACATGTTTATGAAAAACTCTTCAAAATGATTCATCAGGGAAGTGCAAATCAATCACCTTGCACCTGTCAGGATGTCCATTAATAAAAAATAAAAAGACAGTTGTTGAAGAAGATGTGGAAAAATTGAAAGCCTTGCATGCTCTTGGTGTGATTGCAAAATGGTGAGGCCATTTAAATCAGATTTAAAGTATGGTTTTCCAGAGATTTTCACATTTTATTTTACTTTAAATCAATGTACGATATAGCACATTATAACTGTATACAAATTAAAATACCTACTAAAGAATATTTAAATATTAATAGATCTCCATTTTATGAAAATATCATCTATAACTAATTATATATACACAAGTTCAGAAAGATACAAGTTGAAAGAAAATTTGGATGATTCAAAAACCATCATTGTAACATTTTAATAATCATATACTATTTTAAAGAAAAATACTTTTGATGAATAGAAACTGGAAGACAATTTATTATATTAACTAGTTTTTATTAACAAATGTAAACTGCATATTAAAAACATAGCATCCAGTGTAATTATGGTGCAATAAAACTATATACACTACATAAGTGGAGTTCAAATTGGTACAACTTTTCTAGAAAGGAACTTAATAATATGTGGCACAGACCTTAAGAATAGCTCAGGAATTCTACTTTTAGGATTTATTTGTGGAAACTGTAATAGATCTGGCTAAATATTTTAACACAGTGATATCAACACAGCATCATTTATATTTGTAAAATATTTAGAAATAATATAAGGTATCAAGTTAGGGGATTTAAAAACAAGCCATGGTGCAATTATGTATCAGAACATAATGTAGTCTACATACATATCATATTTGACAATATTTAATTATATGAGAAATTCTTATGGTAAATTACTAAGTGGAAAATCAGGATCAAATTAGGGTCATAATTCTCTCTTTCACACACAATTGACTAGATCTAAAATAAAACAAAATGTTAATAAAATAAAATTTTAATAAAATCTTTATATAGTAGGTTTAGTGCTGAGTTTTATTTCCCTTTACATGCTTTTCTGTATTTTTCGAATTTACCCCAATAGTGGAGATCACCTTTAGCACAGAACAATGTTTAATTTTTATGGCATGAATTTTTATCAACTGTATGGCTACTATTTCCTTTCTTGGTATTTTGTAATTTAGTTATATCATTTAAAACTACAATATTTAAATAGGTGCAGTGTAACTCAGAAATAGAATGCCCCTGGGTTAAATCCCCAGTACCACACACACAAAGAGCTGTGTGCATGTATGTTTGTATCATACTGAACAGCCCTATGATGTATGATTCCAATGCCCAAGTACTGTGCACTAATAAAAGTATTTTAAAAAGAAAAAAACTACAATGTTTAGGTAAGTTAAGATTAGTCATACAAAAGAACATACATTTTCTTTTTTATATATTTTTATTGGTGCATTGTAATTCAACAATATGGTGAGATTCAAAGTGATATATTCATATATGCACATATCAGTTGGTGTATTTCCCTCCACATTCCACTCCACTCCCCCATGTCTCTCCCCATACATGTAAGTGAGATTGGTAGAGATACTAACATATATAAACATAACATTATTTGAATTATTTTCTTCTGCAATCCTCCTTTATCCACTCCCCACTTCCCTTCCACAATCCCCTTCCACTATTCTACTGCTCTCTCCCTCATTTATCTGAATTCCATTTTGTTTCTTATTTTCTCTCTAGTTTCCAAATATCAGCGAAAACATAGGACCCTTGATTTTCTGAGACTGGCTGATCTCACTTATCATAATATTTTCTAATTTCATCCATTTTCCTGCAAATGGCATAATTTTGTTCTTTTTGACTGAGTAAAATTCCAATGTATATTACACATTTTCTTTATCCATTCATCTGTTGACAGACACCGAGGTTGGTTCAATGATTTTGCTACTGTGAATTGTACTGCTATGAACATGGGCATGCATGTATCACTATAGTATTCTAATTTTAATTCTTTTGGAAAATACCAAGGAATGTTATAGTTGAATCATATTGTTCTTCATAAAACTAAGAACATGTATATTTTCTAATAAAATTTATTTGGTACAAAATGAATAGCTCTGTAAAATTGCAAGTTCATATGCATATCATTTATTGGAAACAAATAATATGTACTTTAAATAAAGATCTTGATTTTCTCAAATCATGTTGATTCAATGGGGTGTGTAAAAAGTCCTGTAAGTATTGTAGAGCAACAACAACAAAAAAAGTTCGATACTATGCCAATCTTATTGTTATCATTATCTATGCTATTGATTCCTTGGGCAACCTGATCCTGGCATGCCATCCAACAATCATGGAATAAAGATGATTTATAAATTTTCTGAGACCTATAATCTCAGAGGTTTCCTGAAACTGAAAATTGGAAGCAAGAAAAATTTCTTAATAAATAAACATCACATAGTAAATAATAATAATAATAATAATAATAATAATAAATTCTTAATAAATAAATATCATATTAATAAAATAGGCAGATTGGAAAATGATCTATATGAAATGATGTCAGAGGCCACTGTTAAAAGGTCTACTACAAGCTGGGTGCAGTGGCGCATGTATATAATCCCAGTACTTGGAAGGATGTAACAGCAGGATAGCAGGTTTGAGGTGAGCACATGGTAACCTAGTGAGACCCAGTTTCAAAATAAGAAGGTGTGAAACTCAGAGGTACAACACCCTAGGGTACAATCCCCAATACTACAAAAAAGGTCTACTGCATAATTTATGGTGGCAGTCTCTCTGTATCAGAATCCTAGGGTTGCCCTAATAATGTGCCACTAACTGGGTGGTTTAAACAAAAACAGAAATGTATTCTCCCACAGTTCTGGAGTCTAGAAATCTGAAATCAACATAGCAGCAAGGTTGGTTTCTTCTGGGAGTTATGAGGGAGAATCAGTACTATGCCTTCCTCCTAGCTTCTGATGAAAGTTAGCAATCCCTTAGTGGTATCACTCCACTCTCTCCATCTTCACATGGTATTCTCCCTGTTTGTGTCTGTCTTCAGAATGACCAGCTTTTTATCAGTATACTAGTCATGTTGAATGAAGAACCCATCTCATTCCAGTATAACCTCATCTTAACTAATTACATCTAAAATGCCTCTATTTCCAAACAATATCACATTCTGTGGTAATGTGGGTTAGTACTTCAACATACCTATTATTGAGGGACACAACTGCCATAGTAAAAACTAGAGAATTTTAGAAAAAAAAACATTGGAACTTAAATTTCATCTCCACTTTGAGTCCCGAATAAGTCAATTTTCTCTAAGTCTAATTTCCTTGTATGTAAAATGGAGATAAAAATATTTATCGCACCCTGTTTTGTGAAGATAAATCCTAATGTAAGAAATAAGCATGACACATAGAGGATTCAGAGCATGATGTTGTTATTAATATTAGTGCAAGATTCATTTGTCAAATAAGTTTCAGACCAGATTAAATTTACTAGAATTAGTGCCATCCAATTTTAAATGACACATATAATTTCTGAATCATTTTATATATCACGTCTAATGCTTACTGACATGATTTCCCTTCTGATTCCTCCATATTATTATATTGTAAAATGTACCTTATCACGTCACAGATGAAAATAGTATCACATATGTTTGTTATCATAGACTTACTAATTTGAAAACAAACAGGAATCCCAAAGAGAATCCTCAAAAAATGGCTGCTAGGATACAAATTGGCAGTTTTATTTAACAGGAATGTTGTTTTTAGATAATTTCTTCATAGCTAAACCTTTGACAATCATCAAGAGTGTAAATGCCCTTTTTCAAGTATCATATATATCTTAACACACAAAATTGGCTCAAAATTTACTTAGTTTAGTAAAGAACATATGACTAATTTAAACTTATTGTTGACGATGGCCATTACCATGGAGTGTGTTTATGTTCAAGGGAGGGAGGCTACTATTGCAAATGTGGAGGAAATACAGATCTAAAAAAGTGTACTCAATGGCAGAATGCATGGGGCTTGTGCCTAGAGCATAAAGGCTGCTGTCAGTCCTTCAACAGCTGAACTTGCTACAATTTTCAGAGATGCACAGTGCTGATATGTCAGACAGAATGTGGTTCTCAGTGCTTGGATTAGCAGTAAACCTACTAATCCATCCTAATATCCAAAGGGCTATTGCTGGATCTAGGGCGTCATAAATTTGCACCACTCTTTCATCATTCTGGGCCCCAGATGGCCTTAAATGGTCATAAGGAATAATGAGATCTAAGAAGATGTTATTATATTCTTAGGTCAAAACTCATAGCCCAATCATTTTTTTCAGGCTGAAAGGGATGGCTTCCTTGAAGTGCTAATATCCACTCTTGATTGATTCCACAGACTACTTTCAGAGTTCACAGTATTTATATTAGATATAAATAGTATTACTGATAGCCAAAAGACTTCAACAAAGATATCCATTCATGTAACAATTCACCCTGGCTATTGAAGCAAAGATAACGTCTACTTTTCCCACAGTTTATATTTACAGCTTTATAAAAGTATTATTTTAGCAATGGAAAGACAAAATATGAGGTTTATCATAATGGCCACTGAGTGTTGTCAACACTTCATTAAAGTGGAACTTTTATAAATGGTTCTTTTGAAACTAGAAAGTTATAAGAAAGCAAAATAAAACAAAGCTCAAAATGTGTGCTTGTTTAAAATCCATTCCACCATCTCTGGCTGAGAATACAGGTGGCCAAGCACAAAAGTTCCTGCCAATTTCTAAAGTTACACTTTTATCCACTAAACAAGCATCCTGATCCGGGTTACCAAGCAGGGCACTCAACAGGAGCCCCTGGGTGTGCATATTAAATATCACTTATGCCTCTGCCTGGGCCATCCACTTTGGGGAAAGCTTGATCTCAGTCTGTTTCACCCTTTTCCTGTGCTCCCTGGCTTTGAGTAATGAACTTTCCCCAGAGAGCTTTCTCAGAAAGGATCTTCATGTAGAACAGTTAATGCACATGCTTCTATTTTAAAAACCACATGTTCAGCACATTTTGCTTTTGTGAAATGGAATATGGTTTAAGTTTGTTTCAATCAAAACGAGTTTGGCTGGAAGGACTCATGTCAAAGTGCAAAAGGTTTTATACACAATAAAGGTTTTTTTTTTTCTCCTTCTTCTTCCTCTCAGGGCCCAGAGAGGAGAAAATAATAAAACATACTCGTTTTGCCAGAACATCAGTTGCTTTTTTACATATGGATGAATTTACAAAGCAGCTTGTTAAGAAAACACCCTCCTTTTAATTTATTTTGGATTCAACAGACTTATTGGAAAAGCAACATCAATAGAAGCAGTTCTTGCCTCTAGTTTGAAACTTAATATGATATGTATTCACAGTAAACAGTTTCAATGTCAGAATTTAATAGATTACATTAAAGCCCATTCTTAGTGTAACTGTGCTATTGTATCAGCATGATATATAGTGAGTTCTACTTTTGAACACCTCACTTACATCAGTTTTCATATTCAATTAAATATGCATCTTAATGTGGAAAATTTTGATCTAGACAATGAATGATAAAATTAAACTTTAATAGTATATTACTAAATACCATTATTAAATTACAGGCAATAACAACATAAAAAGCTTTATGTGTGCATTGCATTGTAATGAATTTGTTACTCAAAAACAGTTATGGGTGAAAATGTAGGAAGTTCACTTTTTATGGAGAGGAAATAATTTTAACTTTTTTGATTCAAGAATCCAATACCAATTTATAAATTTACTTGTTGCATTTTTGTCTTATTTTAACACATTTTAGCTACTTATATGCATTGAAATCCACATCATCAAAGCTTTTTTTTATCTCCATAGCTTGTCTTAAATGAAATTAGAAAGAGTTTATTGACTACTTATCCTATTCAAAGGATAGTAGTGAGACCTGTGGGAGGGGCGCAGGTACTAGACATCATTTCTGTTCTAGTGGAGCTTATTTGACAATGTAT